>PGTU02004645.1:0-23233 GCA_002896215.2 Cicer echinospermum
CTTAATATGATAAATCTAATATTTCAATTGAGCAAAATTTCAGGAACACCAATTCAATCACACACATCACACACACTTGTATCAAATTGCTTGGAACACAATGTAAATCGATTGGGTAAATCGATTGCATAACAAGGGTGTAAGAAATCTTAAGTGTTTGTGAATGTGCAATCGATTAGGCAATCGATTAGATCAATTAAAAATGAAAAATGCACAAGTCAGTAGCCTCTGATTTGGAGAAAATCGATTGGTAAATCGATTGAACATTTCACAAATCAAACCTGATGGTAACACATCGATTGGTAAATCGATTGAATGAGTCACAGTGGCACTCCAGTGCTGAGGGAATCGATTGGCAAATCGATTGATAAAATATCATTTGAAAAATGACCTCACCTGTGACAAATACAATCGATTGGACAATCAATTGTTAACACTTTCAATTTTGACTAAGTTTGGTTGCAATCGATTGGGAAATCGATTGAACTAAACACCAGGTAAAACCTTTTCAGGAACATGCCACCAAAGCGATTGACAAATCGATTAACATCAAATAACTGAGTCACTGTTTTGAATCCAATCGATTGACGAATCGATTGACATCAAAAACCTGAGCCACTGTTTTGAAACCAATCGATTGGCAATCGATTGAATTAAAACTTTTTGAAAACACAGTGAACTCTGAGATTTGACAAATCGATTGAGTAATCGATTGAAGTTTACTTTTATTAAAGAAGTTTCCCAGCAATCGATTAGGAAATCGATTTATGCAGGTCTGGACATGTTTTTACTGAAAAGTGTTGTTTTAAAGAATCGATTGGTAAATCGATTAGCTTGTATAGTTTCAAGATTAAAGAAAACCAAGACTCGCGAAATCGATTGGCAAATCGATTAAGCATATGTTTTAACTTTAATAAATCGATTGGGGAATCGATTTAGTAGTTGGTTTTTCAGAAACTATATAAGATGTCTTTCAATCTTTATTCTCATAACTTGACATAACTTTTTCATAACTTTTCATAACTTTCATAATTTCTCATATGCTCTCAAAAACGTTCATAACAACAAACTAACAACTTCATAATTGTGATTACAGATACAATACAGTTTGTTGACAATCTAAGAGAAATGATAATGTGCTCAAGAACAAGGCTTGAATATCCAGATTTGTGAAGAGCAACATTCATAAAGATTGAAGACCTTTTGTTTTACATTCTTTTATTCATTCTGTAATAAATCTTTGAACCAAAACGAACGTTGAAAATCCAGCTAGAAACTGGTGGCTACTTTCTTGGGTGAGAGGTCTCAACAAGAAAGAGCTGTACTTTGATTTTGTGTTAGGCTGACGATTGTCTACAAGGATCAAAGGGGTTGATAGAAAGCCAGCTAGAAACTGGTGGCTACTTTCTTGGGTGAGAGTGCTCAACAAGAAAGAGTCGCACTGTGATTCTGTGATAGGTTGACGAGTATCTACAAGGATCAGAGGGTATTCAATAGGGAAGAGATCATTAAGATAGATAGGTTTCAAGGAGGAAACTGGACAATCTTGTAATTGATTCTTTCTATTGAAGGAGAAGAAAATCTGAAATCCGATTGGATTTTCAGGACTGGACGTAGGTTGTTGAGGACAACCGAACCAGGATAAATCTCTGTGTTTTCTTCTCTAACTCTCTCTCTTTAATTTTCTATATTGCTAAACTTGTATGCCTCAAAATTTAAATTCCGCTGTGCACTTGTGATGCTGATTAATTTTGGTAACGTAAACTGATATATTTTCTGTTATTTCGAGGTCAAGATACCAACAATTGGTATCAGAGCTAACTTCTTGAGAGGTAAAACTTATAAGAAGATGGCCTCAACTGACGTTCTGGAGAAGGCGCTTCGTTAGCACGACCACCAGCTTTCAACGGTACAGCCTACATGTACTGGAAGCAAAGAATGCTCATATTTCTTGAAGCAAGTGGCATAGATATCCTTGATGCTGTTGAAAACGGTCCGTACATTCCCAAGATTGCAGGAACTGAACAACTCAATGATTATCAAGCCTAGAGCCGACTGGTCAGATGATGACAAGAAGAAGGTTGGTTTCAATGCGAAGGCGAAGAACATAATCACATCAGCCCTATGTGCAGAAGAGTTCTTTAGAGTATCCAATTGCAAATCAGCAAAAGAGATGTGGGACATCCTCCAAGAAACTCACGAAGGTACTACTGATGTTAAGAGAGCTCGTGTGAATACGCTCATGCACGAATATGAATTATTTAGCATGAAGAAAGAAGAGTCAATCAGTGATTTGCAAACAAGATTCACACACATTGTCAACAACCTGCATGCACTAGGAAAATATGTGGATAATGAACAGCAGATCGGAAAGATTATGAGATGCTTAACCAGAGAATGGCAGCCCAAGATTACCGCAATAGCTGAGTCTAAGGATCTAGCAAAGATGACGACAGCAATTTTATTTGGTAAATTGAGGGAACATGAAATGGAATTACATCGGCTGGACGAATCGGAAATGGAAAGCAGGAAAAAGAAAAGTTTGTCTCTGAAGGTTCAAGCAAAGCAATCTAAACCTGAATCCGATAGCTACTCAGATGGATCCAGCAGTGAAAATGAAGGAACTGAAATCAAATCACTTGTCAAGAAATTTAAGAAGTTTCTGAAGAAGAAAGATAGCAAATTCAGAAAACCATCCAGCTCTAAGACTAGTGACATCAAGACAGTTACTTGCTATGAATGTGGTAAGATTGGTCACACAAAGTTGGAATGCTACAAACTGAAGAACAAGAATAAGGGTCACAAAGCCAAAAGAGCATATATTGCATGGAGTGACAACGATAATGATGAGTCCTCTGCCTCTTCGAATGAACAAGAAGTGAATTTATGTCTCATGGCTCACACTAATTCAGAATCTGACAGTGAGGTTAGTTCGCAATTTAATCCAACATATGATGAATTACAAGAAGCTTTCAATGAATTGCATGATGACTATGTGAAATCCATAAAACAGTTGTTAAGCACAAAGAAAATGCTTGAACAAATGAATGTTGAGCATAAAGAAATTGAAAATTTATGTGAACAACTGAAAAAGGATTCACATGAAAAATCTGCAAAGTGCATTGAACTTGAAAATATAATTGCATCATTAAAATCTGATTTATTAAATTTTGCAAATAGTAAAGATAAGCTAAATGTCATACTTAGCAATCAAAGACATGTTCATGAAAAATCTGGTTTAGGATATACACCAAATATGCATGTCAAAAGAAAAAATAAAAACAGATCTGGTATTGGGTATATGCAAACCAGAAATGTCAAACATGGTCACAAATCTGCTATTGCTAAGAGTATGTATGACACCTTTACTAAACCAAACAAATATTCATCCTTTGATGGCAAATGTCATTTCTGTTGTAGAAAGGGACATTTTGTGTCTAATTGCATATTTAAAAAATTAGCCAATCAAGGATGGAAGCAAGTTTGGATAGCAAAAGAATCTGTGTTTAAGACTGACCCCCCAGGACCCAATCTGAATTGGGTACCTAGATCCAAAAATTAATTATGTTTTTGCAGGTGTACTTGACATCCACCAAGCAAGATTGATATTTGAAAGTGGATGCTCAAGACACATGAAATGAGACAAGTATGAGAATCTTGTCATTAACATTAAATGAAGATTAAATGAAGGAAGATTGGTCAACCAAGTTGCATTGATAACAAAGGAAAAGAGTCAATGGCAGTTAATCTGAAGTTTTGTTGTTTAAATCGATTGGGTAATCGATTTCGAGTTTGGTCTTTGTTTGTTTATGAAATCGATTTGGAAATCGATTTGGTTAGCCCAGACTTCAGAATTTTTGGAAATATTTTGTAAAAATCCCGAGCATCGATTTGGAAATCGATTGATTAAGTGTTCAGTATTTGAATTTTGGGACAATCGATTTGGACATCGATTTAGTAACACGGCAAATCGATTTGGGAATCGATTAGGAAAATGACCGTTGCGTACTTTTTTACTAGCCGTTGGACATCATTATTACGAAATCGATTAAGGATTCGGTGTAACGGTACATAAATCGATTGGGCAATCGATTGATAAGGGTAAAAGTATAAAAAGGAACAGGTCTAAATCGATTTCTTCACTGTTTCAACCCAGATTTCTACATTTCTTTCTCTGCTTCATCTTCTTCCTCTGTCTCTGCAACTGCTATCTGCAACTATATCTGAACTCTATCTTCACTCATCTCCTCTATTTGCAACAATGGCTCGAGTGAAACAAACACAAGCACATACTCCTTCACCTTCATCATCTTCCACCAGTGAAACTCCTTCACCGCCACCTACTGTGTCTAAGAGAGTTTCTATTCCTACTCACAAAATTCTTGCAAAGGACAAGGGCAAGGCTCCTGCTCCTATTCAAGAAAAGATCAAGAAAAGGAAGGAACCACCAAGTGAGAAGCTTCTGGCAGATGCTATGAAAGAAATTGCTCAGAAGAAAAAGAAACCGGTTACTTCACCCTCAGTTAAGAAAACTCCAGCACCTAAAGATAAGGATGTAGAAGTTACCATTCCAGCAGAGTTTCTTAAACGGAAAATTCATGAAGGCAGAACCCTGGATTTTGGTTTCTTTGATGCAGAAGGTTTCACATTTCAAGATCATCTGAGATTTCATGGTCTTGAAGGTTTTCTTTCATCTACTTTGGACAGCTATCCGAGACTGATACGGGAATTTTACGCAAATTTCAAGCTCACTGATGACGGGTTCAAAACTCAGGTTAAAGGTAAAAAGGTATCAATGTCTTTTGAAGACTTTGCTGAGTTGACAGGATTGCCATTTCATGGACAATCAATAGATGGCAGTTCTGATGCGGATGCAGCTGACGAAGGTTGGGAAGCATCGCTGGACAGGCACACGGCAGTGAAAGACATCATGGTTGATGGTTTTGTGGAAACTATCTCATTGCCAATTGGTCAGATGAAGGTACAGCAACGCATGCTCATGTATACTTTAACAAGAATGCTTGTACCTCGATCAGGAAATCATGCGGTTGTTCAGAAGCTTGATATTATATTGTTATGGGGATTGTCCAAGGAACTTAAGATGAGTTGGACATGGATTGTGCTAAGGCACATGTTAGAAGCTTCAC
Organism: Cicer echinospermum; assembly: GCA_002896215.2. NCBI lineage: Eukaryota > Viridiplantae > Streptophyta > Magnoliopsida > Fabales > Fabaceae > Cicer > Cicer echinospermum. The sequence continues at coordinate 5,148 of PGTU02004645.1, forward strand.
ACAGTAAGATCATGTTGCCTTATCCGCAGTTGGTTACAAAGGTTCTCAAGCACTTCAAGGTATCGTTTTTGAATGAAGAATCTGCAAAGACTACACTTATCTTCGGCGAAGCGATTGTGAATCAGATGAAACTGAAGAAAGTAGATAATGTTTGGATTAGACCAATGCCAAATGTTGAACCAACTCCTCCACAGGCCACTGAATCAGCAGCTGAGACTCCTGAATTTGTTTCAAAACTGATGGAATTTATGGCAGCTCAGATGGAACAAAACGCCAAAATACTAGAGTCTAATGCAAGGATGGAAGCTACTTTGACATCTATCCAAACATCCCTGAAATCAGTTGTTCAGGATGTTGCTGCAATTCAAGCGCATCTTGGTCTCAAGTTATCTTTTGAAGACATAGCGCATATTGGTCGACAAGCAACTGAGGAACCACAGCCAGATCCTCTAGATCGGTCTGCGACTCACGGTGAGGAGACACCTGCTGAGGATAATACAGCGGTCTCTACCTCTCCCCTGGATGATAGTGAGAACCAGCCCACTTTAGGAGATTAGATGGTCAAGTTTCTTATTTGTGATGTCTTATTTTGCTGTTTTGTTGTTTTTTGCTGTTTTATGTTTTATTAATATATATGTATGAGCAAATGTATTAATTGTTATCATATAAACATTGCCATACTACATCTGTTGCATATCTGTTTGATTAATCTGATGCATTGCACATGTTGTTTACATTCAGTTATCTTAATCATGTTATGCTCAGTAATTGCTCTGAATTTTTTTTAATCTGATATACAAGTTATATGATTTCATTTCCTATGCTTATGTTCTTTAACATAGGGGGAGGAATTGTTTTCTGCCTTTTTGCCTTAATTGACAAAGGGGGAGAAAAATTATAACTTGTTAACTTGATAATATGATTGTTGTTGTATTATTAAGGGGGAGCATCTGATGTTGTTGCATTATTAAGGGGGAGAATCTGATGATCTGATTATGTTTGTTTTTGCTCTGTTACTTAATAATGTAATAATACTCATGTTGTTTTGACACATGCTCTGATGCTCTGATTTGGTATATATTTAATGCTAAATTGATTTCTTTTGGTATGATTTTGAAATGGTTTGATATGCTCAAGTTACAATTGTATGAATTGTCAATTATGCCAAAAAGGGGGAGATTGTTGGATTTTGATCCTTTGATTCCTAATTTTGACATAATTCACAATTCAACAATATTCATACTTAATATGATAAATCTAATATTTCAATTGAGCAAAATTTCAGGAACACCAATTCAATCACACACATCACACACACTTGTATCAAATTGCTTGGAACACAAGAAATCAACAAAAGTTGAATTCTGAACATGTAAATCGATTGGGTAAATCGATTGCATAACAAGGGTGTAAGAAATCTTAAGTGTTTGTGAATGTGCAATCGATTAGGCAATCGATTAGATCAATTAAAAATGAAAAATGCACAAGTCAGTAGCCTCTGATTTGGAGAAAATCGATTGGTAAATCGATTGAACATTTCACAAATCAAACCTGATGGTAACACATCGATTGGTAAATCGATTGAATGAGTCACAGTGGCACTCCAGTGCTGAGGGAATCGATTGGCAAATCGATTGATAAAATATCATTTTGAAAAATGACCTCACCTGTGACAAATACAATCGATTGGACAATCAATTGTTAACACTTTCAATTTTGACTAAGTTTGGTTGCAATCGATTGGGAAATCGATTGAACTAAACACCAGGTAAAAACTTTTCAGGAACATGCCACCAAAGCGATTGACAAATCGATTAACATCAAATAACTGAGTCACTGTTTTGAATCCAATCGATTGACGAATCGATTGACATCAAAAACCTGAGCCACTGTTTTGAAACCAATCGATTGGCAAATCGATTGAATTAAACTTTTTGAAAACACAGTGAACTCTGAGATTTGACAAATCGATTGAGTAATCGATTGAAGTTACTTTTATTAAAGAAGTTTCCCAGCAATCGATTAGGAAATCGATTTATGCAGGTCTGGACATGTTCTACTGAAAAGTGTTGTTTTAAAGAATCGATTGGTAAATCGATTAGCTTATATAGTTTCAAGATTAAAGAAAACCAAGACTCGCGAAATCGATTGGCAAATCGATTAAGCATATGTTTTTAACTTTAATAAATCGATTGAGGAATCGATTTAGTAGTTGGTTTTTCAGAAACTATATAAGATGTCTTTCAATCTTTATTCTCATAACTTGACATAACTTTTTCATAACATTTTCATAACTTTCATAATTTCTCATATGCTCTCAAAAACGGTTCATAACAACAAACTAACAACTTCATAATTGTGATTACAGATTACAATACAGTTTGTTGACAATCTAAGAGAAATGATAATGTGCTCATGAACAAGGCATGAATATCCAGATTTGTGAAGAGCAACATTCATAAAGATTGAAGACCTTTTGTTTTACATTCTTTTATTCATTCTGTAATAAATCTTGAACCAAAACAAACGTTGAAAATCCAGCTAGAAACTGGTGGCTACTTTCTTGGGTGAGAGGTCTCAACAAGAAAGAGCTGTACTTTGATTTTGTGTTAGGCTGACGATTGTCTACAAGGATCAAAGGGGTTGATAGAAAGCCAGCTAGAAACTGGTGGCTACTTTCTTGGGTGAGAGTGCTCAACAAGAAAGAGTCGCACTGTGATTCTGTGATAGGTTGACGAGTATCTACAAGGATCAGAGGGTATTCAATAGGGAAGAGATCATTAAGATAGATAGGTTTCAAGGAGGAAACTGGACAATCTTGTAATTGATTCTTTCTATTGAAGGAGAAGAAAATCTGAAATCCGATTGGATTTTCAGGACTGGACGTAGGTTGTTGAGGACAACCGAACCAGGATAAATCTCTGTGTTTTCTTCTCTAACTCTCTCTCTTTAATTTTCTATATTGCTAACTTTGTATGCCTCAAAATTTAATTTCCGCTGTGCACTTGTTACTGATTAATTTGGTAACGAAAACTGATATATTTTCTGTTATTTCGAGGTCAAGATACCAACAGATTGGAGTTGTGTTTGATAATAATAATAATAATAATAATAATAATAATAATAATAATAATAATAAATAATATAATAATAATAATAATAATAATAATAATAATAACTTTCATTACTATTTAAAGTCAAATATATTCTTATAAAATAATTTTGTTATCATCAAAACTCTAAGTATAAAATTAACTTGGTTTCCCACAACGAAGACGTGACATGTTAAATAAGCAAAATAGATTCATTGGGGAGATCTCAATCGAAGTAAGGGGTGAGAGAATGTTTGATTTTATGAGTATAATATAATGTGGAATGAACGAAAAAATTGTAATTCCCAAAGATTCATCGAGGGTTTACCATTTATGGTCGAACCTTATCAAGTAATAACTAATTAAGAATATATACTTGGTAACATCGGTGACTAAAATATGATTTAGAAACCCATAAAATCTTGTGCTAATTGTTGTTGTATGGATAATTTGTAATTAAGTGCTCTTGTTTACTTGAATGGAGTTATGATTTTACTTAAGTGCACTACCTGATTGATATTTGACTATTCATTATGATTATGTGTGCATGAAATGATGAGACTTGATTCAGATTGATTGATATATATATATATATATATAGACCCACACACACATATATTGATGTAAATTTTGATGAATATTGTGGAATGACTGATATATACATAGACGTAAACTCACTACGCCAAAAGTAGCATTTTAGAGCGCACTATTTACAACGCTTGTTTACTAAAAGCTTTGTTGTACATGTAAAATTAACAGAAGATACAATAACGCTTTTCAGACAAACGCTTTAGAAAAAACACTGTTGTAGGTCATATAGGTCATAATGTTTACATCGTTTTTTTTTCTGAAAGCGTTGTTGTAGGATCAACTAGCATTCTCACATAATGTTTACAACGTTTTTTTTACAGTGCTTGTATCCAAGCGCTGTAAATTATAGCGCTTCCACATTATGTTTACAATGCTTTTGGAGCGTTTTGTATATATAATATAGCATTTTTCACACAAATGACATGGTGTTTTAGAGCGCTTTTTATATAAGCGTAGTAAAAGGATGCGTACATAATAAAATCATTCTCTTTAAATAAATAAAAACATTTTTAATATGTTCTCTCTCTAACCCTACGAACCCTCCTCTCCACTACTGTGCGCTATCTTCTCGCTGAACCTCCTCTACTGTGCGTCAATTTCTACTAAGTGATTGTTGTCTCAGGTACTGTATTTATTAATTTGTTGTTGTCACTAAAACTGATAATTGTTACATGATAAATCATATAAAAATGTTTACTTGATAGTAAATATTTAACTGATAAATCATATTAAAAAAAAGAGTTTCAAATTAATTGATGCACCTTGATAAATCAAATAAATTGTTACTTGATAAATCATATAAAATTTAGATATGTTCTTTTTTTAAATCTGTTTGATTTGTTCGGTTTTGAAATTAGACTATATATACTATTGATTAATATAATGTTATCAGTAGCTTATCATTTGAGTAACACTACATTCATATAGGTCATATAAAATAGATCGGAAATGGATGTCTGCCAATCGATTGTCAAAAAAGTATGAAAATGGAGTGAAGGAGTTTGTTGAGTTTGGAGTGAAGAATGCAAAAAATCCAAATCGAATAATTTGTCCTTGTTTAAAATGTTGTTTTGGAAAACGCGTTAGAGCAGATCAATAGAAGGACATTTAGTATGACATGGAATTGATCAAAGCTATACATGTTGGATAGGACATGGTGAGAAAAAAAAGGAAACACTAATTTTGAGAATGGTTCGACATATGCTTCAAATGATTTCGACACAGATACATATGAATGCGACCGAGTTGAGGAGATTGCAAAAGCAGCTGAAGAAGATTTTTGGGATTGTCCTAAAATGTTGAGAGTTTGTTGAGTGATGCAGAGAAACCATTATATTATGGATGTACTAAATTCACAAGATTGTCGGTGATATTAAAGTTGTACAACTTAAAAGAATTAATGGATGGTCTAATAAAAGCTTCACATAAATTATTAACACTCCTAAAAGATATGTTTTCAGATGATAATGAACTTCCCAGTCGAACCTATGAGGCTAAACGAATTTTGTGCTCTATTGACATGAGTTACGAAAGGATTCATGCGTGTCCTAACGATTGCATTTTATTTCGAAACGAATTTTGAATTACTAAATGCGTGTCCGAAATGCAATGTCTCTCGATATAAGAAGAAAGAGTCTAGTCCAGCAAAAGTCGTGTGATATTTTCCTATAAATACCAAGATTTAGGCGGATCTATCGCAATGAAGAAGATTCAAAACACTTGACATGGCATGCAGATGAAAGAATTAGAGATAGAAAGTTTCAACACACCCTACAGATTCTCCATAATGGGCAAAAATTGATCACGATTATCCTGATTTCGGGAGAGAGTCAAGAAACCTACAACTTGCACTTTCTACTGATGGAATGAATCCACATGGTATTCAAAGCATCTCACACACACGTGGCATGTGATTTTGTTGATTTATAACCTACCTCCATGGTTATGTATGAAGCGCAAGTTTATGATGTTGTCTCTGTTAATTTATGGACCCAAAACAACTGGGGAATGATATCGACGCATACTTGAGTCCTTTAATTGAAGATTTAAAAAATATGTGGGAGACAAGTGTGGAAGTTTATGATGGGTATAAGAAAGAATGTTTGAATTTGAGGGCTATGTTGTTCGGCACCACTAATGATTTTTCAGCATATGGTAATTTATCAGGATATAGCATTAAAGGTCAGTGTGCATGTCCTATATGTGAAGAGAGTACAGATTGGATGCGATTGAAACATTGTAAGAAGAACGTATTTCTTGGACATCGTAGATTTTTACCTTTTAGTCATAAGTATCGTGGATGGAGAAATGCCTTCAATGGAAAATCAGATGAAGGTACTGCTCCTTTAGCACCGATTGGATATCAAATATTTGAAAAAGTACAAGGTTTGACCAATACATTTTGGCAAACATTTTGCGGGAAAGCTTGTCAAAACTGGGTGGAAGAAAAAGTCAATTTTCTTTGAATTGACATATTGGAAGTCATTGTATATAACACATTTTCTCGATGTGATGCATATTGAAAAAATGTATTTGATAGTGTTATTGGTACGTTACTCAATGTTCTAGGAAAGTCTAAGGATGGCATCAATGCAAGATTTGACTTGGCCGATATGAGAATAAGAAATGAATTGGGTCATGTAAAGAAAGGAAATCGCACATATTTACCTCCAGTTGCTCATACTCTATCTAGAAAGGAAAAAATATTTTTATATAAATTTCTACACGAAGTTAATGTTCCAAAAGGATACTCTTCAAACATTAAAAATTTATTTTGTATGAAAGATCTCAAGTTAAAAGGTTTAAAGACCCACGATTGTCATGTTCTAATGGAGCATTTTGCTACCAATAGGTATACGTTCCATGTTAGCAGAAAAGTTCGACAAGCCATAACTAAATTATGTTTCTTCTTCAGGGAAATTTGTATTAAAGTGACCGATCCTCAGAAATTACCGACAATGCAGAGGGAAATTATTGTTACTTTGTGTGAGCTTGAAATGTATTTCCCACCATCGTTTTTTGATATAGTGGTTCACCTTACTGTTCATCTTGTTAAGAAGACACAACTTTGTGGACCAGCTTATATGAGATGGATGTATCCGATAGAAAGATATATGAAAATATTAAAAAGGTACGTAAAAGGTAGAAGTCGACAAGAAGGTTGTATTGCTGAACGATACATTGTCGAAGAATCTGCTGAATTTTGTACTGAATATCTATCCAATGTAGGGCTTCCCATGTCTCGTCATTCGAGAAGCATAACATGAGAAGGGATAATTGGAAAGAGAGTAATGACTATATCAAGGACATAATGGGAGCAAGCACAATTGTATGTTCTGCACAATGATGATGAGGTTCAACCGTATGTTACAATACCATGGATCAATTATCTAGTTTGAACATGAATAGGAATCAAAATTGGATAACACGAGAGCACAATCGAAGTTTTATAACATGGCTAAAAAATCACATTAAGTCAAAGTTTGATATAAAACACCTGTTCAATTTCACAGAGGTTGAGGTGGCTAGCAAATGGTCCAAGTATACATGTCTTTTCTTACACGGGTTATGTAATTAACGGCTACACATTTTATACCAAAGAACAAGATGATCAAACTACTATGCAAAATAGCGGAGTCACTCTCATAGCTGAAGCGATGCATATCTCAAGTGCTAAAGACAAAAACCCAATATATGCAAATCTATCATATTTTGGGGTTATCGAGCATATATGGGAGTTAGATCACATAATGTTTCATGTTCCCATTTTTGGTTGCAAGTGGATCGTTAATAATAATGGTGTTCGGATTGATGAGTCAGGATTCTTGCTTGTCAATTTTAATAGAGTGGGATACAAAGATGAGCCATTTATTTTAGTGTCACAAGCTCAACAAGTGTTTTGTGTCACTGATCCTTCTTATGATAAATGGTCCATTGTCCTATCGACCAATAAAATAAGTGATGATAACAATAACAATGAAGATGTTGGTAATGTTCCTTTGTTTGCGACAACACAACAACGTGAAATTGATTCAATTGATGATGGTTTATATCTTAGAGATTATCATGATGAGGGAATTTGGATTAATCCATCATTTCGTATTGTTAAAGGACAAAAAAATGTGAATCCCACCAAGAAAAGAAGAAGGACGTCTTAAGGTGTTTAATTGTTTTATATAAGCCATGTAATTTGAACTCATCATGTAATTATACTAAGTTCGTGTAACTTAAGTGTTTGACCTGCCAGAATTGAGTATTTTAGCATTTAGCTTGAATTGTATTTGTTTTTCTGCTTATATTTGATTTTCTACTTATACTGAACTTGAAACTTAAACTTGAACTTGAACTTGAAAAATCTATGCTTGACTGAGCATTTTCCTTGAACTTGAATTTATCCCAATATGAACTGATCATGTAATTTAGCATTGATTAATAGTTATTTAACTAATTATTTGGGAAAAAAAATCCAAATATAGGTATTTTTACAGAAACTGAACTGAAATTGTAATTTAGCAATATTTAATTTGAACTGAACACAAACTTATAATTTTACAACGCTTTTATCCATAAGCACTGTAAAATGCTCATATAGCGCTTTTATAAAGCGCTTGTTGTAAAAGTGCTGTAATAGGGTCTTTTAAAGCGCTTGTTGTAAAAGCATTGTAATAGGCTTTCATTACAAATAATTTACAACGCCTTTTGTCCATAAGCGCTGTAAAATGCTCATATAGCGCTTTTATAAAGCGCTTGTTGTAAAAGTGCTGTAATAGGGTCTTTTATAGCACTTGTTGTAAAAGCGCTGTAATAGGGTTAGGTCTTTTAGATATTTTAAAGCGCTTTTTGAGAAAGCGTTGTAATATGGTCTTTAAGTAAACTAATAATAAGAAACCTCTTCAGTTTCTTCTTCATTACGTATTCTCCCTACAAACTTGACAGTGTGAAACCTCACATTTTCATCTTCATTACGCACTCTTCATCTTCGTTACTCTCTTCATTACTCACGGTCTTCATTACGTACTCTCTCTCTTCACTACGAACTCTCGTCACTACGAACCCTCTTCACTACTATGAACCCTCTTCACTACTGCGAACCCTCTTCCCTGCGAACCCTCTAGACGAACCCTTTCTATACGTATTTTTGTGTCCTCTTTTCGTTGTTCCTTCTTAAGAGAATTCGTAACCCTAAACTCAGAGATTGTTGTTGTTAGGTATTGTACTTATTTATTTTTTTGTCACTAAACTGCATGTTGAACTTATACTGCTACTTAGATTAATGCATGTTGAACTTGTTGAAGTTATACTGAACTTATAATTATACTGTGTGAAACGTGTAGATAAATGGATCCCAATAATGATTTAGTTCGTCAAAATGATGAAGTTGTCAATACTAAGAGTTATGAAAATGAGGTTAAACGCAGAGCAACTATTATGCAAAAGGTCATCAAAGCAAGAAGTAATGGAATTAAATTTGAGGTATACTATACTTTGTTTAAAATTTATTTTTTTATCTTTTTTGAAAGGATGCACTTACTCTATGAGTTTATTAGGTGGGACGGAATCAAAGTGGTCAGAATTGAGCCCAACAATTCAATGATGGGAAGTTACATTGGTGCGGTTGTTCGTCAAAATATCCCAATAACAATTGATGATTGAAGAGATAAAGCTTTGAAGGATGCTAACGATATATTGTGGAATGATATACAAGTAACTTTTTTACTCCACTTTTTTCTTAGATTTTTTTCCATTGAAATACTTTTACTCATAATCTATCTTTATTTGGTTTGCAGTCAACTTTTAACGTTGATGAGGTGCGAAAAAATTATGTGCTTAGAGTTGTCGGAAAAATACATAGAGGATTTTAGATCTCATTTGTCAAATTTCTACTTAAGAGATCGTGATGAAAATTTTAATGTTGAAGCTCCAAAAATATACAACACTACATATCAAATGAAGAATGGAGCACTTTTGTAGCTAAACGTGCATACCTCGCTTTTGTGGTAATATTAATTTATTAGCATTTGTGTTTTATTTATATTCATAGCATAGTTTTTTACACGATCATTATTATTTTTATATAGAGTATAAGTACAACAAATCGGGAGAGAGCAAAAAAATCCAATGCATCCATACAAAAAATATCGCGTATATGCACGTATAGAGCAAAAAATTGTAAGTAAACATCACTTTTATATAATTATTGTGGTAGATTATAAACTATAGTTTCTAACTAATATTTTGTTTATGTCTTAACGAATAGCTTCAAGAGACGAAATCCGACCAACCATTGGGTCGTCATATTTTGTGGAAGGAGGCTCGTTTGACTAAAGATGGAATAGTTGATAATGAAAATGTTCAACAAGTGATAACACAATTTGTAAGTATATTATCACTTTAATATTTTTATTATTGTATTTTAAAAAATGATGTTGAACTTATTTTTTAATCATACATGTTTTTAGGAGAATCTAGAACAATGCTCTGAAAATCCAGAGGAGAATACACAAGTTAGTTGCAGGGACATACTTGGTAAGGTATTTAATTTTCCTGAATATTCTGGTCGTGTGAGGGGTAAAGGATTTGGCGTAACTCCAAAAAGCTATTTTTCACACGAGAAACGCACAAATCCATCTAATGAAGAAGTACTAGAGAAGCTGAAAATCCTAACAGAGCAAGTTACATTTTTGGTGAAAATGAATAAGGAAAAGCAAATTCCGGAGTGTCAACGTGAAATACAACTAGATAGTGAAAATGGTAGTTGCAACGTTGGTCGTAAAAGTCTTCCGGAGGTAATTAGTTACTTAATGAAATAAGAAATTCATTCAACGTAATTGTTTCACAAACTTATGTATTAACCATTGATTTAGGGTGTCTCATCATGCATGCTATATTTATCCTCCCCTACTCATCGCATGGTTGGAAAAGGAACATTGTTCAATACCTTAGGAGAAGTATTACATCATACTCCTATCCCTGTCGGCCATGTTAAAGTGTCACCTGTAATTGCTTTTGAACCACTAGCACCATTGCCTATCCTCGACAACGATGGATATATGAAGTTTTTGGGAGAAGCAATAGGTAGTTACGTTGCATGGCCCAAACATCTTGTTGGCATAGATACGGATGTTTAATATCTATATATGTTTAATTGTATGATTATTATTGATTATGTTTAATTGCTGATTTTTCCACTATTAACGTTAATTTCACATTTATTTAGATTATTACAAAATCTAAAGGTGATAAGAAGATTCCACATAACTAATCATTCACTTCACCAGAAAAGGTTTGCCGTATACATCAACCGTAACTGACAAATTGATCAATCTCATTTTTTCAAATTCGAGCAAAATCCGCCGCACCACAAATCTGTCAAAATCAGCCGAACCGCAAATGCAGATTCGTGGTAAAATAAGTTAGACAAAATTCAAAAACTGGATTGGGGAAAAATCTATTGCTGCTTCTAAATAAGTCATCCACGCCTTTCTCGATTTGGGTCGTGTCTTGACATACAAGTAAAAATGAACATGGACAACAATGATTCACGAATCATGCACATGTAGAAAGATATTTTCCGATATGAGTATGAAGAATTATGTAACACCCCGTTTTTCAAAGCGAGGGTATATTTTTTTTTTAAAAGAAATTAAACTGAAACAGAGAAATAAACAAGAAAATGTCTTTGGATAAATAATTGAGTCATTATGATTTACAAGTAGCGGAAAAGTCACTCCAATTATAAATCCAAACCATTTACACAACAACAAAAGGTACATGTAACCCATTGAAAATAACATGTCAAGCTGACACTATTAGTATAGGTACAGTCTTCCATTTTAAAATAAATACAATACAAAAGAAAGACATCTGATCCCTCTATGTCAACCTAATCTGATCATATTTCAACACAACTAAACACCCTGGGTAATCTCCACGCGCCCCGTGAGATCCTCCTAACGTAGCTGCAGTCAAGCGTTCCATCTCCATTCCCGTCCGTAGGGTACGAATCGGTAGGATCGTCCTGACTCTCATCTGAGGGCGAAGCCCAGATTTCCACAATAATTGTAAAGGTCACCAACCGAAAAAATAACAGATAACACATAACATTTAAGTTTTAAATGCACAAAATAACCTTTCAACTAAGCATGCACCTTAAAAGGATTTTCCATATGCTAAAAGTTCATATAATGCTTGTCAATTAACAATGAACTCAAAATGAAGTTCTCAAACCATTAAGTAATACATAACTGACCAAAGCATTGATAAATCAATTGAGAAATCGATTATCTAACTCAAAATAAGTACTTTTGCTGAGGAAATCGATTGCCAAATCGATTTGGTCAGTTCTGCTGAGTTTCTGCATGACCAAATCGATTTCTAAGTCGATTTTGTCAGTTCTGATGAGTCCCTGGGTTGCCAAATCGATTTCCAAATCGATTTCGGCAGTTTTGCTGAGTTCCTGCCTCTCTGCCAATCGATTTCCAAATCGATTTCTTAAAAGATTTTGAAAGATATATTTTATACAATCGATTGGCAAATCGATTAGGTCAAAATGGTGAACTTCCTGCAACTCATCCAATCGATTGGGAAATCGATTTCCCTGATCGTTTTTCCAAAAATTCATGCATTTACTCAAGTCATTCCTAATCACGTTCACAACCTAACACTTAGCAATTCCTACGCGATTACCACGACAATTGGGATCTCGATAACCATCATACTTACACACAACAATCAACACATAACACTTTAGCATTTCAACACAATTAATACAACATCATGGATTTCGAAATGGTATTGCAATCAAACATGTTATCACCAAATTCCAAAGCATAACACTTAGCATTTATAACACATTACTACACAACAAAAATGAACCAACAGTTCACAAATCAACAGGGTGTAGTCTCTTGCGGACAAACACAATTCCCTCAGGAACGTAAGTCGTAACGTACTACCTATCACGGGTCCGTACCGTTTACCGAGGTGCCACCTATCCGGGTCAGCACAACTTACCAAAACATACACGAGTAAACGAGACATTAAGAGATTCCCCATTCTTAATTCTCGTCTAACTTAAACCAGGGCGTAGTCTCTCACGGACAAACCCCTGCGCAGTCTCTCACGGACAAACGCAATTCCCGCAGGAACGTAAGTCGTAAACGTACTACCTATCACGGGTCCGTACTGTTTACCGAGAAGTGCCACCTATCCCGGGTCAGCACAACTTACCAAACACAATTCCCTCAGGAACGTAAAGTCGTAAACGTACTACCTATCACGGGTCTGTACTGTTTACCGATGGTGCACCATCCCAGGTCAGCACGACTTACCAAACGTAAATCGTAAACGTACTGCCTATCACGGCCTTTACTGTTTACCAAGGTGCCACCTATCCCGGGTCAGCACGATTTACCGAAACACACATAAAAAAAAGCGAGACATTAAGAGATTCCCCATTCTTAATTCTCATTTAACTTAACGATTTTCAAGACAAAACATACAGTAAATAAGTCATTAAGAGATTCCCCATTCTTTAATACTCATTTACTGAAACGATTTTCAAAAACGAACATTAAGTAACCGAGACATTAAGAGATTCCCCATTCTCAACGCCCAGTTATCTTAAACAATTTTCCAAACAAAATAATAAGTAACCGAGACATTAAGAGATTCCCCATTCTTAACGCCCAGTTAACTTAAACGGTTTTCAAAACAAAATATTAAGTAACCGAGACATTAAGAGATTCCCCATTCTTAACGCCCAGTTTAACTTAAACGATTTTTCTTTAAAACAAAATATTAAGTAACCGAGACATTAAGAGGTTCCCCCTCCTTAACGTCCAGTTAACTTAAACGGTTTTCAAAACAAAATATTAAGTAACCGAGACATTAAGAGATTCCCCATTCTTAACGCCCAGTTAACTTAAAACGATTTTTCTTTAAAACAAAATATTAAGTAACCGAGACATTAAGAGATTCCCCCTCCTTAACGTCCAGTTAACTTAAACGGTTTTCAAAATAAAATATTAAGTAACCGAGACATTAAGAGATTCCCCATTCTTAACGCCCAGTTAACTTAAACGATTTTTCACAAAACAAACGCACATTAAGTAAACGAGACATTAAGAGATTCCCCATTCTTAATGCTCATTTAACTTAATGGTTTTCAAGTTTCACACAACACAAACTCAACAAATTCTCACATCAAAACATATCAATTCATTTATTCACAAATCCAACCATACACACATCAAATCTAATCAATATCAATTAAGAGCATGTCAAAAACAACGAACACAAATCAAAGCAACATAACACCCAGATACAACCAATTTCATTTGTTCATAATCATATACAATGACTTCAAATTCATTTACCACGAAACATTCATCAATATAAACAAAACCTAACTCTAAGGTTTTACCCATAACGCACTAGTTTCGTTTTTCCCCAAATCGATACATTTAACCCTAACAAAATTCCTTCCCACACAACCACAGATAAGTCCCTAATGCAAACTAAAAGTTTGGAAGGAGCCCTTACTCAACGTTAGCTTTAACGACGTTTCCGGTACCGTGAGTAATTCCGGTAAAATCTCCGCTCGCAACTTCGCCTCCAAATAGGTCCCTAGCACCGTAGCGTGGTAGTGAGCAACCTTCCCTTCTGACTTTTCGCGAAAACGAAGCTTGGATCTTGAAGAAACGGAGAGGTTTGTGTTTGGATCTCAAAACCGTTTTTTCTTCGTTTTCGAAACAAAGGGGAAGAATGGAGTTGCAAAAACCTTGATCTAACTCTCCCCCAACCTTGGGTTACTAGTTTTGAAGAAAAGAAAGCGACGAAACTGAAAATGGGAGAAAGGAGGGAAAAGCTTCGCGGTCGAACAGAGGAAGGAGATGGAAAATTCTAATTTTCCTTCCTTTCTTTTTCTTTCCTTTCTTTTTCCTTTCTTCCTTTTTCCTTCCTTCTTTATATACTATTTTCTTTTCCTTTCCTTCCTTCTAGTTTTCCTTTCTTTTCCCTCCAAACAAACATATATAAATATAATAAATATAACTTAACAAATATCTCAAAATCTAGATATTTATTAAATTACCGTTTCACCCGAAACGCCCTTAAATTAACCGTAAAGTATTTTCCGCAGTTAAATTCAATTTATTTATCGACGAGAAATTCTAATTGGCATCGAAATATCTTTTTGATTAGAAAACTCCAAAATATTATTAACTTTGGCTTAAAAGCCTCCGAGCCAAAATCCAAAAATATACCAAAAATACATAAAAGGGTACTTTAAAATTACGGGTCTTACATTACTCCCCCCCTAAAATTAGTTTCGTCCTCGAAACTATGCGTCGATAATTAGCTCTGGGTGTTGTTCTCTCATCTTGCTCTCCAATTCCCAAGTCGCCTCTCCAGTAATTGGGTTCCAAATCACCTTGACCAACGAACATCTTTGGTCCTCAATCGCTAGATCTTCCTGTCCTCAATCCTCACAGGTGGTACTTCGAATGTCAAGTTATCCTTCGGTTGGATTGTGTCTGGTTCGATCACATGCAATGGATCTGCAAGATATTTCCTCAACTGTGATATAGGAAACACGTCATGAATGTTGGACCGTATCGGAGGCAATGCAATCCGATAAGCAACAGGCCCAATTCGTGCAGAAATCTGACATGGTCCAATGAATTTCGGAGTCAACTTCTTCGATTTCAAGGCTCTACCTACTCCAGTAGTAGGTGTGACTCTCAGAAACACATGGTCACCCTGTTCGAATTCCAAAAGTCTGCGACGCTTGTCCGCGTAACTCTTCTGGCGATCTTGTGAAGTCTTCATTTTCTCCTTGATCTTCCTTACTTTAGCTGTGGTCTGTTGCACCATCTCTGGTCCGACGATCATATTTTCACCGTCCTTATACCCACACAAGGGCGTTTGACACTTGCGCCCACAAAAGTCTCCTCTGGAGCCATTCCAAATACTTGCGTGGAAACTATTTGTTGTAGGTGAACTCAATCATAGCCTCGTTCCGAAGGCTTCGTGCAATGCTCCCAAAAATGTGATGTGAACTTCGGATCACGGTCTGATACAATACTCGATAGTACTCCATGTAATCTCTAAAGGTCGCAACACCCCAGCAGGTCGCTGATGTTCCACCTTGTACGGAACATCCACCTAGTACCAAACCTAAACACTAGGTATGACGCCGACACATTGAGTACAATGTATCATTAACCAATGATAGGGCTTCCCATTCCTATCAAGAATGATCTTGGGTTACTGTAGAGGTAAACACTCAAATTAATCGAGAAGTCCCTATTCTGAATGGTTATTTGACAAGTAAACATGCATAATTTACTGTCAAAGTCTTAGCAGTAAAGTAGACACGGACAACTTCAAACAATTTACATAATCCATAGCAATGAAGGAATGGGTTGCCCCCGAATCAGAAAGTGTAGTTAAGAGGTTACCTGTAATCGCACAGTCATATTGAATCAGATCGCTAGATAAAATCAGCGCCGACGCAATACACCTGTCCTCTAGCAGTAGGAAGAGTAATCCTAGCTACATCCACCATTGGTTCCGCCTTCGGAGCCTCGCAATTCCTTGCAAAGTGCCCTGGTTTATGGCAATTGTAGCAAGTAGTACTGTCAAAGGTACAAGCATAAGCATAATGTCCTTCTTCTCCACATCGGAAACATCGTATGCCTTGTCCCACTTGCTTCTCAAGGTCTTGGTTCCCTGGGTTATCCCGTCCCCCATTGTTATCATGTGGTCGATTATAAAATTTAGCAACCTGTTTTCCCTTGTTCTGATACTTCGCCCGACTAGGTCCTCCTGAGTTAAAATTCCCTCCTCGGCTAGCTCTCTTATTCTTCATCTCCTCAACTTCTCTACATTTTTCCACAAGAACCTGGAAACGTTGAATTCCCAAGGGTAAGACAAACTCTTGAATCTCATACTTTAGTCCGTCTTGGAAACGATGACACAAGAATGGTTCGTCCACCTCTTCACGGAAAAAATCTGAAATGCCTTGATAGTGATTCAAACTTAGCAGCACATTCGCCCACGGTCATGTTCCCCTGATGTAGTTTCAGGAAATCATCACCCAGTCTAGTCCTGGTACTCATCGGGAAGTATTTGTCGAAAAACTTCCCTTTGAAAGATTCCCAGTTCACCTCCTCGTGAGCTGATCTCATCAACGACCTTGTACTCCTCCACCAGTACTCAGCGTCTCCTAGTAGCATATAAGTGGCATAGTTGACCCTCACTCCCGCCTGACAGTTAATCATTTCGAAGATCTTCTCCATTTCTTGGATCCATTGACTTGCTTTCTCTGAATTCTTAGTCCCCTCAAACTTGGGAGGATTGTAACGACGAAAGTCTTTTAATCCTCTTGACTCCGTAGCACGGATCTCTCTTCCCCTCTTTTCGAGATCGCGTTGAGTCTTTGCAGCAGTCTGTGCAGCAACAGAAGCAGCCATGTTATTCATAGCCTCCTGACCGACCATTCGATCATTCCTACTAGCATTGGTTCTCGGGACGTCATTCTCCTTGGCAGCATGGTTTCCCTATAAAACCATCATCAAGTAGAGTCTTAACACTACTTCAATAATTCTAAGAATAAACTCCCGACCATATCAGCACATAATAAATTATGAACTTGACAACTTAAACCACCTAAACCGACACATGATCAGACAACAACTCGTAAACTACAATCTAGAACCAAGGTTCCACAGCCCCCAAAGAAAACCAAACAAAGCTCTGATACCACAATGTAACACTCCGTTTTTCAAGCGAGGGTATATTTTTTTTTAAAAGAAATTAAACTGAAACAGAGAAATAAACAAGAAAATGTCTTTGGATATAATAATTGAGTCATTATGATTTACAAGTAGCGGAAAAGTCACTCCAATTATAAATCCAACCATTTACACAACAACAAAAGGTACATGTAACCCATTGAAAATAACATGTCAAGCTGACACTATTAGTATAGGTACAGTCTTCATTTTTAAAAATAAATACAATACAAAAGAAAGACTCTGATCCCTCTATGTCAACTAATCTGATCATATTTCAACACAACTAACACCCTGGGTAATCTCCACGCGCACCCGTGAGATCCTCCTAACGTAGCTGCAGTCAAGCGTTCCATCCTCCATTCCCGTCCGTAGGGTACGAATCGGTAGGATCGTCCTGACTCTCATCTGAGGGCGAAGCCCAGATTTCCACAATAAATTGTAAAGGTCACCAACCGAAAATAACAGATAACACATAACATTTAATTTTAAATGCACAAAAATAAACCTTTCAACTAAGCGATGGCACCTTAAAGATTTCCGCATATGTCTAAATAGTTCATATAATTGCTTGTCAATGTAACAATGAACTCAAAATGAAAGTTCT
>PGTU02004646.1:0-22212 GCA_002896215.2 Cicer echinospermum
GCGTAACACCCCAAATTTTTTGATCCAAAAAATTAACTAAAATTATTAGTTTCCTTATTAAAATAACTATAATTTTTTTTTTGAAGTAGTTCGTTCATGTAATAATTTGAAGATGCATCATAAAATGAGGCTTGATATTTTTTTTTTTGTGCTAAAAAATATTAATCAACTTACTAAAATATTATTATTCATTTGTTGCAAAATTAAACTATTCCAGTTATTAGATCAATATTCATTTATGCTCCAAATAAATAAAGTCTCTTTAAGTGAAATTCAAAATAAGCAAGGTTGACTAAAATTAATTACACTCAATTAATTACCAGCAATGAATCTCACTTTCCGCATTTCTATTTAAAAGTTAATGATGAAAAGTAAATAACTTTACATGTACGACAAAAATTTTTAGTAATACAAAATATTATTTTTAAAGTAAATGTCTCATTTTCCCACGCACGGCACCAATCAAACATCATTCATAACAACTTTTGAGTCATTAGTACCTAAATATTGTTTTGTAAGGGGTCAGTTCATCCCACAACAAAATAAAACCAAATAATAAATTGACAACCATCAAATATAATAAAAATCTTTCGGTCATAAAAGATTTAAAGAAATTGCGTTCTTTAATAGTTTTCAAAAGATGTATAAAAGTCATAAAATGTATCTAAATAAATCAAGTAAACAACCGTAGAGCAAATAATTAATCAAAATCAAAATAACAATAGAATATATGCAAGTTATGCATGCTCCTAAATATATATGATCCGAGATATAACCAGCCACACAGGCGTCCACACAGAAGTCACCCATACCAATGGGAAAATTTAAACCAGCCACACAGGCGTCCACAAAGATGCATATGATATGTTATGAAATGATAATGATGCTCAAAGGTACATGTCACCACTCACTAGATAATCACACAAATTCACCAGCCACTTAGGCAACCACAAAGATAATATTATTAAACTCAAATCACCAGCCACTTAAGCAAACCACAAAGATAACATTATTTAAAACTCAAATCACCAGCCACTTAGGCAACCACAAAGATAACAACATTTAACTCAATCACCAGCCACTTAGGCAACCACAAAGATAACAAATATTTAAACACAAATAACCAACCACTTAAGCAACCACAAAGATAACAATATTTAAAACACAAACCCACCAACCATACCACTTAGATAACCACACATAATAAAATATTAAAAGACAAATCACTAGCCACTTAGGCAACCACAAAGATTCACTATTTAAAACACAATAGGCAACCACAAATATAAAATATTCAAGATAAAATTTTAATCACATAGACATCAAAGTTTTATTCTCATGGACGCTTCCAATCAAGAGTCAATAAATTTGTTATCCCAAAATATATAACACACAACCCGTGAATAAATATCTTACAGTCATAACTTTCATTTTTATTAACATATAAAATTGGATTAACAACGTGTTATTGATAGAACTCAAAACTCAAATAACGAATAACACATACAAATATAAATTTTATTTCTTCTATTATAAATTTTCTCCGATTAATTGTTATTTAGTCATACAAATCAAGGTTTTCTGTTAAACACGTCACAAAAATCAACTTAATCCATCTTATCATAATTAAAATTTAAAAATTTTCACCAATTCCCCCAAGACTCATATAGATTTCTTAAAATCAAAACTTTTGAAACGAAATAGCATAAAAAATTGAAACTTTAAAAAAAATATTACTCATGAGATCATAATAAAAATCATAACTTTATAATTAAGTACACATAACGACACAAAAATAATAACTTTACATCAAATATATGACATCAAACATATTACTCATGTTATAATAATAAAAATCAAAATTTTATAATTAAGTTTATCAAAACAAACCTATTACTCATAAAACATAATATTATTGTTAAAATTCTTTAAGGCAAATAGAAATCAATATTTTTCTTTTAAGACATCAAGAACATATATCAATATCTTACAAACTATTAATTAATATCTTAGGCGCTTTCTTTCTTAACACCTCTAAATTTGCACGAGAAATAGCTCATGAAGCAGTAATGAATTCAACACCTGATAGATATTAGAATTTACGATCGGGAAATTATTTTGAGAGTGTACGAATTGACAAATAGGTGCGACAACAAGATGCCTAATGGAATGTATGAACATTATAAAAGCTATTTACAGTTGCACTATTACCATTGATTTCTTGTCTAAAATTGAGTGCACTTAATTCCAACATTATACTCCCAATAAATTACTATTTCTTTATTTTCTATTAGGTTGTTACCAAGCAATTAAAATCATGTGGTATTATATATGTATGAGTTAATTTGGATTAACTAATAGAGTTCACCAATACTTGAAGGGGTGTCACACACTAATTTTAATTAAATAAATAAATTAGAGCGATTGTCACATCATCCTTTTTAATTTTTTATCTATTAGTTACAAAAACCAAAAATTTCATATAATATTTTTGTAGACAATTATAATAAAATTATAATTTTAGTTTAAAAAGAGATGAATGCATGAGATACAAAAAGGACAACAGTCTTTTTGTGTCCTCTCTTAATTGCACAAAACAAAACTTATAATAAATTTATAATTTCCTTTAAGAAATAAATTAAAGGTGTTTAAAATGAATAATGCACATTATGCCAAGAAAACACCATGAATTGTCATAAAATATTGTCATTAAAGGAGAGGAGAGTAAAAGAATGAGTCAAGTCACTAATTTTGTTTTATAGGATTTACCAAAAATATTTTCAAAACTTATTATATAAAGATTGAGTTTCACTAACTCTATAATATCTCCTAAAATGATACTTATTTTGGTCGCAAATAAAACTAACAAACAATATAACTTTTATAAATTATATTTAATTAAATATTCAACTAAAACTTTATCAACTTAAAATAAATCAAGCAAGACAAGAATTACCATTCACACATAACAAAATAAAACAAACCTATCAAACAAATCAATCATGATTATCGAAACTATTCAAATAAAAAAAATCACAATACTCCATTTAGGAATAAAATGACATCATAAATCGTCCTCATGTACTTGTCATGCCAAAACAATCAAATAAGAATAAAGTTATATTATTCACGTAGAATAGAGTGTGATAAACTTAATTTTAATTTATTTACAGAAAAAATAATTATTAAAATTAATAATAGCAATTACTAAAAACACATAATAATATACATAAAAATTTTTGGGGTTTACATTCACCTGTGGTGAGATGTCTTCTATCTGAGTTGTGCTTAGGTTAACAGCTAGTTTGAACCTAGAAGTTGGAACAACTTGATGTGAAACTGCATTCCTTCACGGTGCATTTGGAGGAAGAGATCTATATGGCAGCAACCAGAGGGTTTCGAAGTCAAAGGTAAAAAGCATCAGTGTGCAATTAAAGAAAAGTTTGTATGGGCTCAAGCAAGACCTCGACAATGTACAAGGAAATTTGATTCTTTCATGGAGGAGAAACATCGTTATGTATAACTACTTTGACCATTGTATTGTTTATCAAGAAATTCTCTGATGGTGATTATATTATTATCTTATTATATGTGGATGACATGTTGATTGTTGGTCATGACATGTTGATTACCTTATTATAAAGAAAGATTTGAACAAGTCTTTGCAATGAAAGACTTAGGTCCTGCAAAGCAAATTTTGGGTATGGAATTACTCGTGACAGAAGAATAATAAATTGTGGTTGTCTCAACACAATTATATTAGAAGGTGTTAGAGAGGTTTAACATGAGCAATTGCAAACATGTTAGTACTCCACTTGCCTACTCATTTTAAATTGAATTCTGATAAATGTCTACAAGTGAGAAAGACAAGAAGAGATGAATAAGGTTCCCTTATCCATCTGCAGTTGGTAGTTTGATGTATGCTATGGTATGCACAAGGCCAGATATTGCTCATGCATTGGAGTTGTTAGTCGATTTCTCTCTTTAATTCTGGTAAAAATCATTGGCAAGCAATGAAGTGGATTCTCAGATACCTCAGAGGCACTTCCAAAGTGTGTTTATGCTATGGGAGATGGTGAACCTGTGTTGGATGGCATACACAGATGCAAATATGGCAGGTGATCTATCAATCTCCTCCAACAAGTCCCACAATGCGATCTTCCCCTTAGTGTCTTACATAGTATCAACGAGGAAGATTTCAGTGATTATAGTGAAGAGGATGAAACATACTTCGATGAATCATCTGATAATTCTGTCGATGACATTGATGGTGACGAAGATATGGAAGCAGAAGATCAACCTATTCTACCTGATTTCGATCCACCATCTCACCTGAAGAGCATCAAATTAGATACTCAACAGAAATCAAGTGAATTTGATCACTTGCTCATTAACGAAGTCCCAACAGTAGATGGAACTCTTGCGGTTGGAATGAAGTTTCAGAAACAAAGATGAATGCATACATGCAATCAAGCGCTACCACATAAAACAATCATTGAATTTGTGGTACAAAAGTCAGATTTATAGAAAGGTATGTCATTTATTGTTCAGATCCAAATTGTTTGTTTAGATGTAGAGCTTCAAAACGCAAAAAAAGTGAATTGTGGGTTATTGGTAAATTGAATGTGCCTCATACATGCACAAATTCTGTATTGTCACAAGATCATACGAAGCTCGATTCTAATATGATATGTCAAAGCATAATGCAAGTTGTGAAAGTGGATCCTTCAATCAAAGTGAAGGTAATTGTTGCTCAGATTCGGTCTTTTACATAACTACACAGTTAGTTATAAAAAGGCCTGGATAGGAAAAATAAAGCGATCGAACAAATTTATGGCAACTGGAAGAGTCTTACAATCAACTCCACAATGGTTGTTGGTTATGAAAACGTTTGCTCCAGGAACTAAAATAGAAATGGAAACCATCCCCACTTATCATGAGAATAGTTTGATAAATGGGATAACGATTTTTCATAGACTATTTTGGGCTTTCGTTCCGTGTATATCTGCGTATTAAATTCTGCAAACCAATGGTACAAGTTGATGGGACTTGGCTGTACGGCAAGTACAAATGAACTCTATTGGTAGCAGTTGCACAAGATGGGAACGACAACGTAATTCCTATGCTTATGCTATTGTGGAAGGTGAGACAAAAAGAAGGTTGGAGTTTCTTTTTGAGAAAATTGAGAAAATTTGTCACTCCACAAGCCAACATTTGTTTTGATTTCCGATAGACATGAATCTATATAAGAGTGCTTATAATAATCCAAATAATGGCGTGGCAAGATCCTCCGTCAAAGATATGATTCTGCGTCCGACATATTGCCACAAATTTTACAAGGGAATTTAAAGACAATGCTTTGAAGAAAAAAGTTATTTCTATGGGTAATAGTTTCATTCTTAATTTTTATAATGTTCTTAAATTTTAATAATTTTATTCTCAATATATAATTGTCTACTGTTTTAATACAGGTCACTCTATCAACGAGCCTACATATCGATACTACCGTTAGAGAAATCGGCATGCTAAATCTGGATGCTTGAAATGGTTAGACAACATACCTCGACAAGATTGGATTCAAGCATTCGATGGAGGTAGTCGTTGGGGTCAGATGACAACCAACCTTGTGGAGTCAATCAACGCAGTATTTAAAAGGCCCGCGCAACCTTCCCATCACTGCTTTGGTGCAATCAACTTATTTTAAAACAGGGACACTATTTGTAACCATGGGAAAACAACACGCATCAATTTTAGCTTCTGGTTAGGTATACACAAAACCTTGCATAGATTTTATGAAATTGGAAATAAGTAAATCCAATAGTCATAGGGTGGATAGTTTTGATCGGAGCAACCATACTTTCATGGTGCACGAGACAGTGGTTCCAAGAGAAGGGC
Source organism: Cicer echinospermum (assembly GCA_002896215.2). NCBI lineage: Eukaryota > Viridiplantae > Streptophyta > Magnoliopsida > Fabales > Fabaceae > Cicer > Cicer echinospermum. The sequence goes on from PGTU02004646.1 coordinate 5,896, forward strand.
GACCAATTGGTCATTTCAGTGTAAACCTTCTAACAAGTGGTGCGATTTGTGGAATATAATCAAGCTAAACATATGCCTTGTTCACATGTCATAGGCATCATGCTCTATATAGCATAAAGTATAATTATTGGAGCCTTATACCTGATGTGTATAAAGTGGGAAACCGTATTAAAGTCTATGATGAAGTGTTCCAACCCATACCAAACCAAGGATAATGGCCACAATATAAGGTGTTAAGGTGTGTCACAATCCACTAATGCGGAGAGTCACGAAAGGTCGTTCAAAGAGCAAACGCATTAGAACAGAAATGGACAGTAAAGAAAGAGAACAAGAAAATGCGGGTTATGTGGTCTCAAATCTTACTAAGAAAACATTGTCCAAACGCTGCTGGCACATCTACTCAAATTTGATTGATGACTTTTTTATTATTAATTAATGTATTGTCATTTCATTTCAAGTTATCAATATCAATTCTTTTCCATTAATTGTTATTATTATTTAATTTTAATATCATTTAGTTTATTTTTTTTAAATTATAATATATATATAATATATATATTATAATTAATTTAATTATATATTTTTAATTAAAAATAGTTATTTTATTATAATAATAACCAATAATAAAATATACTTTTATTAATAATAATAATTATTAACGTATTTTTAATTAATTATTAGTATTTTTATTTTTTAAATAATTAAATTAATAATTTAATGTATTTCATTTTATTTTCATGTTATCAATATAAATTTCTTTTCATTTAATTGTTATCATTATTTAATTTTTATTATCATTTAATTTATTTATTTAATCACTTTAATTATAATAATTTTTAATTATACCTATAATAATTATTTATATAATAATAATAATAATAATAATAATAATAATAATTAAAATATAAATTTTATTTATAATTTATTACTATACTTTATTGTAATTTAATATTAGTATTTTATTTTTTAAATAATTAAATTAATAATTCTAATAATAAACTAACTTTAAAATATAAACAAAAAAAAAAACCAACCCAGTGGGAGGTCGCTTCCCCAGGAAACGACCCCCTATAAGCATAAAAAAATTTCCTCTTCAGGGAGGTCGCTTCCCAGGGAACGACTTCCTGAAGGAACGAAAAAAGTACGACATTCAGGACTATTATTTCAGGTACAGGCATTTTGAAATAAAATAAAAAAAAAGAATAAGGCAATCTTAAACCCGATTTACATATTTTTAATAAATAATATAATTTTTCTATGATAAAATTTCTAAAATGCATTAATTATTCATATATTATTAATTAAATTAAAAATATGAAGAAAAAATCCAAAATTAAAATATAAAATTTTTAGGACATTTTATTCTTACCTCTATTAATCCAAATAATAATTAACCAAAAAAGTTTAAAGTAAATAAGTTATCGCTGCATCGAGCAGTGACAGGAAGTTCACACAATTCAGTTCAGCAACAATTGATGTTGTTCTCTCTCAGTTTCAAAAGAACTTCAAGTATTAACCCTAACCAAGGTATGCTTTCTCTCTTTCTTCCATTCCCAATTTTCTTCCAATTTCTTTTCAAACACTTTCCTTCTTCATTCTCTTCTCATTCTCGTTTCAATTCCAACGAATTTGATGTTAAATGATGCTGTTTCCTCATTCCATCACATGCTCTCTATGAATCCTACACCATCCATTGTTGAATTCACTAGAATTGTTAACTTCTTTGTTAAGATGAAGGCATTTATCCCACTGCTATTTCTCTTTCTCACCTATTGGAATCAACGGAATTAAGCCTAATATTGTTACTTTTAACATCTTAATTAATTGTTACTGCCACTTAGGTCAAATGAATTTTCATTTTCTATATTGGAAAGATTCTCAAGATGGGATTTCAGGGAAAATACCATAACTTGACTACTCTTATGAAAGGTCTATGTCTTAACAATAAGGTTCGGAAGCTCTGCACTTTCATGATCATGTGGTGGCAAAGGGATTTCAGTTGAATCAAGTTAGTTATGGGACCTTGATAAAATGGGTTGTGTAAAATGGGGAAACACAACCCGCGCTGCAATTGTTGAGACGAATTGATGGGAAATGGGCCAATGCTGATGTCACGGTAATGTATAGCACTATCATTGATGTTTGTGTAAGATAAATCGTATAAACTATGCTTACGAGTTGTTATGTTGAGATGATTTGCAAGAGAATTTCTACCTAATGTTATCACTTCATAATCGAATATACGGATTTTGTTGTTGGTCAATATATAAGAAGCCATTGGTTTGTCCGTAGATGGTATTGAAAACCGTTCAACCGGGATGTGATATACTTTTAATATATTGGTTGGTGCCTTATCCAATAGAAAGTAAGGTCAATAAAGCTATGAATGTGTGGCTATGATGATAAAAGATGGTGTAAAAACAGATGTTGTAACTTACGGTGCTTTGTGATGGATGGGTATTGCTTAGTTAATCCAAGTCAATATAGCCATAATAAATATTCAACAACTGGTGCACAAGGGAGTGTGCCAGAATGTTTGGTGCTACAGGTATCATTATTAATGGATTGTGCAAGAATAAAAATGGTGGACGAAGCCATGAACTTGTTAAAGAAATGCATAACAAGATGATTGTTCCTAATGTGGTAACTTATAATACCCTCAGTTGATGTTTGTGTAAGTTGGGAAAAATCTCTTATGCTTGGGAACTTGTGATGAGATGCATCGTATAGGTCTACAGGTTGATGTAATCACTTATAATTGTCTATACATGCTTTGTGCAAAAAGAATCATCTTGACCAGGCAATTGCATTGGTTAAGAAAATGACAGACCAAGGTATTCAGCCAGATATTTTCACATACAATATATGAGTGATGGACTATGCAAAGGTGGAAGGCTTAAGAACGCACAAGTGATTTTTCAGAGCTTTTGTCTAAAGGCTATAATCGTAAGATAGGTCTCAGGTTAATTAATGACTATAATTGTCTATAATGCTTATGCAAAAAGAATCATCTTGGACAGCAATTGCATTGTGAAAATGGAGACCAAGTATTCACAAAATTGTTTTACATACAAGCACTTGATTGTGGACTATGCAAGAGGGAAGGAACGAACAAGTGTGCTTTTGTCTAAAGGCTATCATCGTATAGTCTCCAGGTTAATGTAAATCACTTAGTAAGTCCTATTGGCTTTGGTGCAAAGAATCGAATCTGACCAGGCAATTGCTATTGGTTAAGAAAATAACAGACCTAAGGTATCAGCAGATATTTTACATACAATATATGAGACTATGGCAGGTGGAGGCTTAAGAACGGCACAAGTGATTTTTCAGTAGTCTAAAGCTATCATCTATCGTTTGGATTTTAAATGATTGCTAAATGGGATTTGTAAGGAGGCTTTTGATGAAGCACTTGCCTGTTATCAGAATGGATGATGGTTGCATCCTGATGTTGGTAAGTTATGAACAGTTGTCAATTTTTTTTTTCAAAAGGTGAGACAAATAAGGCAGAGAACCTTTCTACGTCAAATGATTGCTAAAGTCTACTATACTTTAGTAAACTTGGTAACATACTTTGGTTTTCGCATATATCCTCTCTTAATTTTGAGTGGACGGAAATGGTGCACGTTCTCTGTGAAGATAGAGGTGGAGAGTAACTTCTCTAGTTAAGTGAATTGTGGACTTTATGCTGGCAGTAATAAGTACCTCATGAAATTCAATTTCTTATTATTTCTATATTTCAATATTCTTGATGGTCTACACTAGAAATGTGGAAATTTTATTCTGCTTTTTCTGTTTTTCGCACTTGTGTTACATTGCTATTCTAAATTGTTTCAGTTCTGTTTATTAGCTTTGATTATAAGCTTATCCTGTTCCAAAATGTTCTACTCTTCCTTCTGACTCTATTCTATCCCTCCTTCTGAATGTTCTCTTCTTAGATTCCCTTTCAACTTGATTTTTATCTTTCCATTAACATATGTAGGAGCAAGCGCCTCTGAGCTATTACATGTCCTATTTGGCTATTTTTTAGCAAAGCTGTTAAAAGGTTATGTTACTACCCTTAGTACTCCCTAACTGTATCTCATCTTATTTCATGCCAATATTCACTTCATTATCCATTAATTGATACTTTTTTCATCAAATTATATTAGTAACCTTTCACATACATCGGATTATTAGCATCAACAGTCACATGATGTGTTGTCCCAAGTCAGGGCACCAAGTTTGGATACCAAATTGTCAGGACCAGTGAGTATTGTCTGAGCTTGTTGTGAGATAATGAACTAACAGTGGAGGTAAATTTATGTGATACATCAAAAGTCCTTCTTACACATTCAAATAGTAAGGCTTTGTCAAATAATGAGGGATACTTATGAAGCACCGACCACTGGCACATTGACATCGATTATATTTTGGAAAAAATGAAAAAGTGATTGAACGCAACAATATATGTCGATGTTGTGTCGGTTATCTGACACTGACATGTGTCAGATACTAAGACACGTCATTAATCTGAAGTGTCGGTGCGACCTCTAAATACTATCTTATTACTTAAATTTATGGGTTCCTTTGTTTTTCGAGAAAAAAACAAATTTAGGATATCGTTAGAGTTGAATGAACTGTGATTTTGAAGAAAAATCTAAAGAAAAGGATTGAGACAATGTAATGCAATTGATTTGGATTAAGAATATGGCCTTGTCAAACAATATTGCTGAAGTAGCATCAAGTTCTTTTCGCAGTCTAGTTGGTTTCAAAATGGAATTCCTTCTAGGTGCATGTTTCAAAAGTTTAAGTGCTTGTAAGTCATTTGAATTTTGAGTTCAATGTATGTAAATCCAAACGAACAATTTAACCTTCTATGTTTGTGGATACTTCCTCTGTGTTTGATCTTAAATAGAATAAGGCTCGACCGGAAACAAATTCTCATTCAGTAATTTTGTTGGTTTGGTTGAGTAATTCGAGGTGGTTGTGTTATTTTCTTACAGTTATTGGCTGATTTTACAGAGAATTGTTATTTACATATCAAATTTGTTCATTATTCCTAGCCTATTGCATTACTGTATATGCCAAAATTTAACAGATACTTAGTCTGTGATATGAAAGAGTGACTCTTGGTCTAGAATTACTTATAGAACAATTATATGCTATTAATTGAATTTTTATTTTACATTCTTTTTTATAAAAAAAGAATGTAAATAATAAACAATATATATAATATATATATTATTATATATATATGATGTTTAGATAGGAAGACCGAAATCCCTGAAAGGAGAAAAGCGTTGGAACATGGTTAGCACAACATATGTACAAAAATTAAAATAAGAAAAATTGTTTTGCTTAATGTATTGAAAAAGAGCCCCCACATATTAAAAAGAGAGAAGTCAACCTAGAAAAATAGGAACAACGACGAGGACTAAAGAGAAAATGAGAAGTAAAAAATTATTGATTTTTGAGTGTGTTAGAATTGGAGTAAAATGTTGAGTTTAGAGTAAAAATTATCTATTCACGGATTTTCTTATCATTCTTTTAAAGTTGATGAACACCATTATTTATGTTTGATTTTCGTTATAAAAATGAGTAATAAATTCTTTATAGTGTGTGGTAGATCTTTGCATTAAAAGTTTTTTTTTATTATTTGATTAAAATCTTTTTATTGCTTTAATCACATTTTAAATTAATCATTTTTGCATGTTCTTAATCAACTAGTTATTAGTGATTGGTACTGCAATTTAATTAGTGAATTTATAGGATAATTGAAACTATAAATTATTGCATAAATTAAACTTAATTTTAGTCTTACATCATTCAACCTTTTTATGCTCTATATTTTTCTTGAATTTAATTTTCTTTGTATGATTTAAACAAATGATTAATTTAAGAAAAAATATAATCACCAATGAACAAACGAGTTAAATAGTTTTAGTAACTAGATTGATAATTGAATCAAAATAAAGAAATTTGAATAGAAAGAACAGAATATTTTGTTCTTACTACTAACTCTCTAGTAAGACATAGGACAAGGGAGAGCATTTGTTAGATTTCTTTTTTCTAAGTGAGAGAGTGAAAAATGGAATGAGTGAATGAAGGGAGAATTGGGCACAAATGAGACTCAAGTAAGTGATAATTTTTTTTTCTATACTAACTCTTACTACACCAAAAGTCTAATTATAAAAAAACACATCTTATATATAAAAATATCTAGATATTTTTCCAATCCAGCATTACCCATTTTATCATTCTTATCCAAATTATTCCATCCACGTACAAAAAAGGGTAAATGAGATGACTTATTTTAATCTTTACAAAGTCTTATTACACGTAACAAAATATCTAAATATTTTAAATAACTTTCAATCTCGAAGTTCGTTTTAAACGAGATGCATGATGCTAACGGATAAAAAAAATTTTGGTACTAAAAAAATTATATAATAATTCTACTAATTTCTAAAAACATTTCAAAATTTCACGAATAAATTTTTATTGGACGAAATTTTTGTTTCTTAACTTAGAAAAATATAACAGAACAATTCTCATTACAATTGATAAATAAATATCCCGTTAAATTTGGATGATATTTTAAAGTCCGTTGAAATTTAAACAACAAGTATATTTTGTCCGTTTTCATAAAAATTAATAGAAAATCATTTTTGAAATTCCGACATACCAAAACACTACATAGTCGTATATTATTCAAGAAAATATATGAACAATTTTTAATAGATCAATTTGCAAGTTAGACACAATTACAATAAATTTTACAAACAAACATATAATGATACGATAAATATTACGAGAAATAACTAATAATAGATACAAATAGTTAATAAATTCTTATTTTTTGCTGCTAAATAAATTTGAGCTTAGACTTTTTATATTTGTTTAAAATATGCTCAATTTATTCGACTTCTTGGTTACTTATTGATTTTTTAAAATAAATCTGTCATTGAATATTCTTAATTGCAATAAAAAAGTTAGTAAAAGAAAAAAGTAAACAATTAAAATAAAATAAAAATGACAAAAGGATAGACATCAAATGAATTAGACACTACTAGAATCAGCATTTTAACCTGCGGATTTCAATTAAAACTCCGCAGGAACACACGGTTACCTGCGGATTTATTGGCGTGGAACTAATTCCCCACGTAAAACTTCGTGGCATAATTGTTTCCTGAGGAATTTAACCCTCCGCAGGCTAATATCCGGTAGGATCCGCAGAAAAGTAGATAAAATCCCGCACAAACAACTAGTAAACTTAAGGCATTTTCTTACAACTTTTCATACAGAAATATTTGTAGCACCATTCTGCCAATATTTTCGCATGAAAATCCGCAGGTAGAATACATAAATTGCACATGAAAAACCCAGTAATTTTGCCTCAATATTATTTCAAATTTCTTAAAGTTCTTCTAATTCTTTATTATAATGAAAAAGTTCAAACTAAAAATATATGAAAACCAGTATTATTATAATACATTTTTTTAAAATTTAACATTAGTCTTTAATTGAAATACTATTGTAATTACTCCGACACAATTTATATCATGTTCAAAAATCAAAACTAAGCATTAATTCAAGCATGATCAAAAAAAAAAAAACTAAGTATGATCAAGTATATGATACAACCAAATTAACAAAATAAAAACAAATACTATTCAATATGATAGCTATCAATGTCACATCTCCACTATCTTCATCAAATCAACAAATCCTAATTACATCAGAAAGGTTAAATTTTTATTGTCTCAGACCAATGTTCATTGTTTAGTAGATTTGTGACTAACCTGCAAAAGAGTGCACATAGAGACAAAAGTTATGAATTATCAACCAAAACTTTACTTTAACTTTATCATTTTTAAACTGCATACCAGTCCATATAACAACAATTAACAGGGATAAATAGAATTGCATTTATGTGAGGATGAGGATAAAAATAAGACTGCTTCACACAACAAATAGTTTATTGTGTTTAACATGGATTATTAGTGAAGTGAAACTAATTGTGGATACTATTCAAGAATTGTTTATGTGTATACTTTGTTGTGGTTCATTGTCCTTAATTCATATATTGTTGGAAATTCAAATGCAAGTGAGAAGTTCAACAATAAAAGGAAACTGCCAAGAGTCAAATCATGAAATCAATGAGTTTTAGTACGACCGTACTATGCTGATTTCTAGTGGTGACAGCAAAGACATACCTAATAGCAAAAAGAGAAAGGAGTGTAATGAAATTACACAAATAAAAAAGGAAACAAGCATTGATCCTGCATTAGTTTCCCCAGTTTTGCCACAGTATAGCCCCTTGTAACAATATACAATTAAAGATGCAAAATTCCTTTAATTGAACATTTTAAGAAAAACTTAAGTAGTACGGTGCAGGAAAACTTGTTACTTGTATGTGCAAAAGATGGGAAAATACCCCTCGTAACAAGAAGCGCAACAGAAATAGCAAAAACCGACACCTAAAGCCGGATTCTCCCGTGCTACCATCAATACATCTGCAAAACAAAAAGGCTAAAGATCATAAATTGGTGATAAATCTAGATACCTAAAAGATCACCCACAGAGCAAGAAAACTTTGCTTGTATAATATGCCAACAAATTATAGATACCCCCAAATGCTAGTTCCTCATAAGGTGAAAAATTATCCACAAAACAAAAAAAAAGCAATACAATAAACCATGCGAAAAATTCAACATACAACAAATGCCTTGTTCTTTCTGTCATATCAGTGCCAACGAATATGATCTTGTCTATGTATCTATGGCGCAACGAATATGCAGAATTAGAATAAAATAATAATGAGATGGTGGAAGACATATAAAAAAGAGGAAACCTGAAAGGTACGAAAGTGGGTGGAAGAGTTGTGTGTTACATAGAACAAGCAAAATTCAATTGCAGAACGCTTGAAAATTTTCAGCCATTGACGCTAGTGATGCGGAGGCGGATGTCGACGAGGAGGACGCGTCTCCGTTCGAAATCTGTCTCTGCCATTTTAAAATTGTGAAATTTTATAAAATGAAACTTGCATTTGCAAGCCTTTTCTTCATATCTTTCAGATAACATAAATACATGACCATATATCAACAAAAAACTAAAGAGTTTACGACACAATCATTCAAAACAGATTAGACATAAAGCTTAATTGAAAATAGCTCTATACAAGTAGCAAAGGCGGCAATGTGTACTCTTTGGCTTTCTTCAACTTGACAATAGACTCAAATCTTAGGAAAAAAATGTATCTGCAATTAAAGCAAGTTGCAAATTGAAAATGTTCAAAGAAACAACAGACAATAAACACTAAATCAGAAGAAAATTAAAGAACTAAACAAAATTGAAATTAAGCATTGAATAATGTGTGACAAAATGTTGATATAGATTAACCTATGCTTAGAAACACTGTCTTCATTATCTATGAAGTGTAGTGAAAATGGTGGGATATTGGATGCAAACAAGTGTAGAAGTAAAACCAGTTCTACTGATAAAACAATCTCAAGATTTCATGATAAATCGGTATTTACCAGCAGCAAAGGCTATGACTTAAAACCACCTCAACATGCTCCAAGAAAACAACAATATGTTCTGTTAGAACAACCTACACAAAATTGGTTAGTGAGGAAAAAGAAAACCTTGTTAACTACAGAAATATCCTTGATATTATACCATTCACCGATCAATACCCGAGAAGAGGGAACAAGAAGAAGAAGAAGAAAGTGGCCATGAAACTGATGATTATACAAATATTTCAGCAAAGGTTGTGGATTATTCCTAGTTCGTGCATTAAGAATCATTGTGCTTATTAAATAGACAAAAATGAAGAACCAGATTTCCATGTGGTCCTATGAGTGATATTGAAAACGTTATTACCTAAAAATGTAGAGGAAAACACTAACCAATTTGTCTCCAAAATCATCAATCACAGTGCAACCGGTTAGGGAATTGCACTGAATCTGAAATTAGGCATTACACAGAAGGATCATAATTCAACTTCCAATATTTAACACGTTTTCTGTTCCTGAATTAGCCCTAAACTGAATAATTAAAACTCATAATACCAAAGAAAACAATAGAAAATTAAAGATCGAAACAGCGAGATACGTGAATTTCCACAAAGAAACATTAATTTTAGGAATATATGAATTACCGTAATGATAGTTGATAACTGATGAGTTGAAGTGTTGTACGAGGTAGTATTGGTGATTGAAGATGAAACAACTATCTAAGATCTGCAAGAATTGGTCGATGAGGATATATACAAACATGATGAGATCAAGTTAGAAACATCATTCCTAAACATACACAACAACAAATCGGAAATTCAAAAACCCTAAGCGAAGTTAAAATAAGCTTCAACTCAAATATCTGCCTCTAAACAAACACAAAATCAAGTGAACCAGAAAATCGAATTGAAACGTAACAAGATTAATGTCGCAGACTAACGAGAAAGTAGCATTAGTGATAGAATCAAATACCTCAATAAATTGAAACTGAAATCGACTTAAAAAGCTGAGAAATGTTTTAAGGAATGAGAGCGCAAATCAACATAAATGAAGAAGCGCTGAAGGTCCAGAATGTCACGAAGCTCATAAGCGAGAGTTACGAAGAAGACGAAGTTGAGATGGTGGTGGCGATACGGCGAAGTGCGACGAGGTGCGACGTGGTGGCTATGGTGGTGGCAGCGAGGTTGAGAAAATAAGCTTCTGTGATTAGGTTTGTGGCTAGACTTGGTTCTGAGATTAGCTAATATGTATATGATTAGGTTTTTTCTACATTTTCCTATTTACATTTTGTGTTTTAAAAATTAATCAATTTTAATGGGCACAGAATAAAATCAAACAATTTTACTTACCTCTTACAACTAGATATTAATAACTTCTTTCTGTAGAATTCCATTACATTTAAAAAATAATATTTTAGTTATTATTGAAATAAATATTAATAATATAATTTTGTTATTAATAAGTTTGATATTATATTTAAATTATTATTATTAAATTTAATGTTTGATTTTTTAAAAATTATTAAAAATAAAGGAAAATCAGAAACATTAATTTTAAATACTTAAAAAATTATAAAAGTACATTACATTAAAAAACAGAGTCAAATATTCATATACCAATACATCATTGTCAGTACGTCAATAATTTTTTTAAGTTTTTTATTTTCTTAATTTTGGTTTATATTGTTTAAAAACAATATTTTTAACTTATAGTTAGATGATTTTTATTTAATTGCAGTTTTGGTCCTCAAACATATAATTTAACTGAATCTTGCGAGAATGTACTTTTTTGTATTTATATAAGTCACCACTATTGTCTCGAGATCTTATTTGCAACAATTGTATTTGAATCTATTGATCATAAATGTGCAGTACGAACTTTAACAAAAAAATTTCTTAAGTTTTGGACCAAAATTTCTGTGAGAGACCAAAACTGGGAAGAACAAAATGAGGGGGACTATTTTCGCGAATTTAAGCTAAAAATAGCGGGACCAAAACTGCAATTAAGCCTTATATAAAATAGAAACATAAAATGACTTTATTCTATAACATATAAAACATAGATATTTTTATAGAGTTCCTGTGCAAAGTAGATATCAACACCCCTCTTTTGCGCTTTATAATTTAAATTAAAGCAACTCACACTCAATCAATCGAATTCCTTCATAAATAAAGACATGTTCGGTAGACACAACATGTGCAGACATGATTGTTATCCCTAAACCGTGGAACTGTCTTACTTTTTTATTTATTAAAAAACAATTCCTACTTTATTTATATAAAATTAAAAAACTACTTCATATATATAAAAGGTAAAAACTTCAAAATTGGAATGCATGCTGCAGAATTTGCTTCGAATATTTCCTGCGGATTTTACTGCAGGTAACTATTGTAAAAATTGAAGTTTGATGCGGACAAAAATCGCAATGTAAATCCGTATGCAAAAAGAAACTTACCTGCCGTCGTCTTACTGCGGATTCCTGAAATCGCAGATATATTCCTCATTATTCCCGATCCGAGGAAAAATCTTTAAGTATCACCTGCGGATATATATCCGCAGGAAATGCGCATAAAAACTGCCAATTTCCTAGTGTGAGATTTTTAAAGTTTTTTTTTCTTTCTATGAATAATTTACAGAATTAAAAAATGAGAAGTAAAATACAAACGGGATATTTTGTAATAAAAAAAAGTTACATTTAAATTAAAATAGTGTATGCCTTTTATCATAAAAAAGAAAAAAAAGAACTCATCTGTAATATCCTCAGTATAAAAAATTGCTTAAACCATAAAGATTACGGGTTATTGAAGCTAACTTTACTAGTGTTAATGGATGGAAGTCATTCATATTTTTATTCAATATTTTTTAATTTGGTCAGATATAAGTAAAACAATTAAAATAAATAAAAAGACGAAGTTACTTATATAGATTTTGACAAAGTTACATATATATCCACCGTTTTGAATTTTGAGTTAATGTATGTTAATCCAAAAACAAATAATTTAACCTTCTTTTCTACTATGGATACTTCCTTTGTGTTTGGTATTTTAAATAGCATAAAAGCTCGACGGGAAAACAAATTATTCATTAATTTTGTTGGTTGGTGAGATAGATTAGTCTCTTTTAATTCCAGGAGGTTTGTGAGTTTTTCTTACCGTTATAAAACTGAATTTACAGAAGATTGTTAATCACAATAATCAAATTGTTAGTTACTCTCCTAGGTTATTGAATGTATATACTGAATTTACTATACTTAGTCTATGATGTGAAACAAAGAAATATGACTCGATTTGTTGAAGGGTTTATTCAAATTGAGATTTGACGTTGAATTACTTTTATACATATTATGGTCCAACGTGTAAAAAAAAAAAAGAAAGGCATGCTTTTTACAAATTAGTTTTATTATTTTTCTATGAATGATGGTGTGTAGTAATGAATTATCTATAAATTTTTTACAAGATTTATACATTTATTAGAAAGAGATGAAAATGTAGTTTCTAAGAGTTTGTGAATTAATTCCAAAATATGTCTACGTGACACCCTAAATCAAAATAATAATATTAATTTATACAAAGAACTTTAATTTAATTCGAGCCGGATAAGAAAATATATTTCCAAGAAAATTAAAAACTCTCTATAACTAATGTTAGGATATCACATTGCTAAAAAATCAAAATGAACACTTTTAACTTTTTTTCCTACTATAAAACAGTGTAGTCTCAATAAGCTAAGTAGAATTAGTTAATTTAATTCTGAAAAATTTACTGGTACTTGTAAGGTTTTATACAAAAAGTCGTTTCAAATTTAATAGAAATACAAATTACAACCCTTTATCTCGGTATCACCTATAAGAGCGGAGTTTCTCCCAAAATTGAATTTCAAGACTCATTAACCTGTCACACTGCGATTTCACAAACGCAAGTCAACCACTCAAACACAAACAATAAAGGTGATTTTTGAAATCATGTTAATAGTATAATATAAGTAAGAAAAAACACGCAAACAATCATAATAGAACCGTATCATAACCAAAATATTATTCAAGAAAAACATCACATAATAAAGTCAGAGTCAACAATCAAGGAAAATCAATACATTTCACTATAGCATCAAAATCTTCTCAGAAATTATTTTTATCGCACACAATACATATTAATCACAACAAAACAATCACAAGAAAATCAATGATATGCATGAGCTTAGACTCGACTTTCACAATGTGTACCATTCTAACTCTGAAGTACATGTTTATGAGACTTGATACACCATCCTGGTGGACGGACAATTCGAATTGGCCTTGTCCTCATAGATCCCTCAACTCAACGCGAGACACATATACGCGACTGTCGAGTAAACATGTGTTGCATGGTAGTCCCGAAATTGTGGAGTGCTACCTCCAAAGTCCCACCTACCGGAATTCCCCACTCGAATACCTCCAGGTCTAATCAATCTTGCCTTAAGGCTCACATCAGACCGTCACGATCAGACTCATTCAGTTGTACTTCCCGAAATCACAGGCTATTAGACCTACAATATGATGACAAAATAATCTCCACTTCACAAATTCTCAATATTTATTTCTCCCCTCGTTGGCCTATGATACTTCATTAACACGTCATCGCAAACACAAATTTGAATCACAATTATTTCATCAACTATGGATCTACTTCAATATTCCTATCAAAATTATAACATCACTATATTAATCACAACATCATCACATAAACGCATCACACATCTATAACATCACTCTCATCAATCATACATCATCACACAAACTAATTCCAAATTTATAACATCATTATTATTAATTATACATCCATGATAATCACATAAACTTATCAAACTGCATCACCTTTTTATATCACATCACTAAACATGTCTAATCAAACAAATACATAAAATATCCTTCGACATCCAATACAAAATAATATCAAATTAACACATTTAACAGAAATAAATTAAACATCACAATAATATCAAATACCACACAATTAACGAAGTTAATCAATCAACACTATAAGTATTTCTATTCGCACCATTTAATCTACAATTCTCTATTTTCACATTAATCAATTATCACTCAAAAGGTTACTGCCGTACGTAGCGACCCCAGATGGAACGTTGGGAAATACAGTTTTCCCGTTCATCTCACATTATATTATACTCATGAATTCAAACACTCTTTTACCCATTACCTTATTTCGACGCTTTCACATGCGAATAAAATTCCATGAGCAAACAACATTTTTTGCATTTACTCTTTTTCCTTCAATCGATCTAACTCTACAGTTTATGGGTAAACGTTAAAAATAAATTATGAGAAGGCACTCTAAAACTAATTTTGAAATTCGGTGTAGGAACCTTATCATAAATTAGAAAACCAATCAGTGGATATTATAGTCACTTTTCAAAACATCATTTAATATTTAATTAATCTCATTTTTAATACTCCTCCAAATATCATTTAATTTTTAAAACATTACTATTATTTCATAACTGATATATGATAAATTAGAGTAATTAAAATAATTAACCTTTTAAAAAATACCTATTACTAACAATTGAAACTCTCACATTCAAAATAAACACTATAATTATACCTTTTTTTTTTAAATACTCAAATACTACCATCATTAGAAAATACTCAAAATTCCAAAATCAATAATATGACATCAACACTTTATATTAATTACTAAATCATAATTAAATTATATAAAATCACAATGCCATAATAAGTATATCAAAATAAAGAGAATCAAACACAACATTACTAATATCCTATAATAATTATTTATAATATAAATAATTAAAATAAAATATATTTAGAATTAATTAAATATAATAAGTGCATACTTAAATTAGTCAAACAACAAAGAAAATATAAACATTAATTACCACTCACAAATACATCGCTAAATCTTATTCTCTAAAATATTTCACTAAATACTATTATTTTTAGAAAATATAATAATAATTATAATATTTATTATTTAATCCTCTTAGTAAAAGATAGATTAACATCAAGAAAAACACATAATAAAGAAAATTAACAAAAAACAATTAACATATACTAAATAATTTTAATATCAAATATAATTATCTAAAAAATAATATTTAATCAATAAAATATTTTCTTATAAAATTTGGGGTGTTACATCTTATGGAATGCGTAATTTGATTTAGGTTCACTCAAAATTTGGTTAGTATTTTCCTGAATTTGTATTAAATGATATCGAACTGGTTGCGGTCAACACTTCTGAATTGTCTGATATGATCTAGACGGTTTAAATTTAAACAATTTTTAATTTTCATTTAATAGAAAATACCTCTGGATCATCTAATAAAGATCATACAATTTAGATTTAAGAATTTTTATATATTTATTTAATATAAAATATCGATATTGAAATTTGAACTATCTTATCTTAAACAGACGGCTTCGAATTTGCTGAATGTGTGACTGTATCGGCTTCTGACTTCACACATGCCGCCATATCCGCATGACTTACAATTTTGGTCTATCTATTTCACTACCAAAAACCACCCCAATATCTACAAGCATCTCCACCAGTGTCCCTCCAATATTTAAGACTAGTGTCTCAAATCTTCAATTTAAGTGGAACATTGTGTCATAGTTTTGTTTGGAAAATTAATTATGATATTTTATATTTTATTTAAATAAATGATGACAAGTAGCAAACACTTCATTTACATTAATTATATTTCCCAATTTTAATTTAAATGTAATGGGTCAATGATTTAGCCCCATGCAACACCCTGATTTTTAATAATGAGAGTGTAATTTTTTTTAAACAACTAA
>PGTU02004650.1:0-12429 GCA_002896215.2 Cicer echinospermum
CTGCAAAAAATAATTAAGTTTTGGATCTAGGTACCCAATTCAAAGTGGGTCCTGGGGGGTCAGTTTCAAACACAGATTTCTTTGCTATCCAAACTTGCTTCCATCATCTATTGGCTAATTTTTTAAATATGCAATTTGATACAAAATGTCCCTTTCTGCAACAGAAATGACATTTGCCATCAAAGGATGAAGGTTTGTTTGGTTTAGTAAAGATGTCATACATACTTTTAGCAATAGCAGATTTTTGACCATGTTTGACATTTCTGGTTTGCATATAACCAATACCATATCTATATTTATTTCTTTTAACATGCATATTTGGTGTATATCCTAAACCAGATTTTTCATGAACATGTCTTTGATTGCTAAGTATGACATTCAGTTTATCTTTACTATTAGCAAATTTCAATAAATCAGATTTTAATGATGCAACAGTATTCTCAAGTTCAATGCATCTTGCAGATTTTTCATATGAATCCTTTTTCAGTTGTTCACATAAATTTTCAATTTCTTTATGTTCATTTTTCATTTGTTCAAGCATTTTCTTTGTGCTCAACAACTGTTTTATGGAATTCACATAATCATCATGCAGTTCATTGAAAGCTTCTTGTAGCTCATCATAGGTTGGATTAGATTGTGAACTAACCTCATTTTCTGATTCTGAATCGGTATTTGCCATGAGACACAAATTGACTTCTTCTTCATCCGAAGAGGCAGAGGATTCATCGTTGTCATTCCATGCAATATAAGCTTTTCTGGTTTTGTGAGCTGGCTCCTTGTCTTTAGTATTTGTAGTCCTATTTTTGTATTTCATCTTGTGACAGTCAGACTTGATATGACCAGTTTTACCACATTCATAGCATGTAATTGTATTGTTGTCACTAGTCTTGGAGCTAGATGGCTTCCTGAATTTATTGTCTTTCTTCTTCAGAAACTTCTTAAATTTCTTGACAAGTGACCCGATTTCAGTCTCTTCAGTTTCACTACTGGATTCATCTGAGCAGCTATCTGATTCAGTTTTCGATTGATGGGCTTGAACCTTCAAAGATAATCCTTTCTTTTTCCGACTTCCATTTCTGATTCGTCCAGCCGATGCAGTTCCATTTCATGTTCCCTTAGTTTTCCAAACAAAGTTGCAGTCGTCATCTTTGCAAAATCTTTAGATTCAGCTATGGCTGTTATTTTGGGCTGCCACTCTCTGATTAGACACCTCATAATTTTTCCAATCTGCTGTTCGTTGTCCACTTGCTTTCCCAATGCGTGAAGATTATTCACAATGTGTGTGAATCTGGTTTGCAGATCGCTGATGGATTCGTCCTTTTTCATGCTGAATAATTCGTATTCATGCATAAGTGTATTTACGCGAGCTCTTTTCACATCTGTGGTTCCTTCATGTGTTTCTTGAAGAATGTCCCACATTTCTTTTGCTGACTTGCAGTTTGATACCCTAAAGAATTCTTCTGCACATAGAGCAGATGTTATAATGTTCTTAGCCTTAGCATTTATACCTACCTTCTTTTTGTCGTCGTCAGACCAGCGGCTCTAGGCTTGAGAATCATTGAGTCATTTGTTCCTGCAATCTTGGGGAATATAAGGACCATTTTCAACAGCGTCCAAGGATGTCTACGCCACTGGCTTCCAGGAATATCAGTCATCCTGTGCTTCCAGTACATATAAGCTGTTCCATTGAATGCTGGAGGTCTTGCTAATGATGCGCCTTCTCCCAGAAAAATCGTTGAGGCCATATTCCTTTTATGAGTGTTACCTCTCCGAAAAGTTAAGCTCTGAGGTCAATTGTTGTTGGTAATGACCTCAAAAATAATCGGAATGTATTAGTTCTTTAAGAAATTAAATCAGAATTATACGCACAGCGGAATTAAATTGCGGCATGCAAGATTAGCAATTGCAAGTAGATGGATAAGAGATTTAACCAAGATGCATGCAAGTTCAAATTATCAGTTTAAACAATATTACCTAAGAAGAATATGTTTAACATGCATCTTAAAATTAATCACACATACAAATTTGCAAGATAGAAAATTAAAGGAGTTAAGGGTTAGAGGATAGATTGCACCAAGAATTTATACTGGTTCAGTTGTAACTTGACAACCCTACATCCAGTCCTGACAATCCAAATCGGATTTTCAGATTTCTATTCTCCAATAGAAAGAATCAATTACAATTGTCCAGTTTCATCCCCGAACGTATCTATCTTAATGATCTCTTTCCTAGTTGATCACCCTCTGATCCTGTAGAACACTCGGCAGTCTTAAACACAGAATCACAGTGCGACTCTTTCTTGTTGAGCTCTCTCACAAGAAAGTAGCCACCAGTTTTCCAGCTGGCTTTCTATCAACCCTTTGATCCTTGTAGACACTTCGGGCAGTCTAACACAAAATCAAAGTTTACGACTCTTTCTTGTTGAGACCTCTCACCCAAGAAGTAGCCACCAGTTTCTAGCTGGATTTCTAGCGTTCGTTTCGTTTCAAAGTATTGTTACAACATATTAAAAAAGAAACACAAAAGCAAGTCTTCAATCTTGATCAGTGTCTTCTCACGAATCTGGATATTCAAGGATTGTTCATGAGAACTTTTTCTTTTCTCTCAAGATCATTTTTCCAGCCTCTCACTATTGATTATGGATAATCTTTTGATCTTGATCTGAAGAGCAATATCAGATTGTTAACAAAGTGTATTGTGATCTGTTATTGAAGTTATCTTGAGTCTAAGAATTAATGAAAGTTATGATCAAGGTTCTTAGAGAAAAAGATTGAAAGACAATTTATATAGTTTCAGAAAAACAACTACTAAATCGATTTACCAATCGGAATTATTTAAAGTTATAAAACATGTCTAATCGATTTTGACAATCGATTATCGCGAGTCTTGTTTTTCTTTAATCTTGAAACTATATAAGCTAATCGATTTACTAATCGATTCTTTTAAAGCACTTTTCAGAATAAATCGATTGACAAATACGCATAATCGATTTGTCCACAAACTGGGAATTCACTGTGATATCAAAACATTTTTTCAATCGATTTCCCCAATCGATTGTGTTTCAAAAAGTTTTGTTTCAATCGATTTCCCAATCGATTGTGTTTAAGTCAGTGACTCAGCTTATTTTGATGTTAGTCGATGTGCCAATCGATTTATGTGTATTTGCCTGAAAGCTTCTTACCAGATGTTTAGTTCAACTCGATTGCCCAATCGATTGAACCAAACTTAACTTGATTGAAATTACACACAATAGATTGTCCAATCGATTGTGTTAGTTAAGGCTTAAGTTACTTTTGAAATTTTATTTAGGCAATCGATTTGCCATCGATTTCTACGTGCCCTGTGACTTCCCAATCGATTTGCCAGTCGATTTGTTTCAATCAGTTTCTCATTTTTGTGTATATGTACAATCGATTTGGTCAATCGATTACCTGTAATGGTTGCCACTGACTTGTTCAATTTTTCAATCTAATTTAGTCAGTCGATCTTCCCAATCGATTATACAATCACAAACATATACTTATCCTTACAACCCTTGTCATGAAATCGATTTACTCAGTGAATAATCAACTTTTGTTGATTTCTTCTGTTCCAAGCAATATGTTCAAGTGTGTAGGATTGGATTGTTGTTCCTGAAATTTGTCTCAATTCAAATATTAGATTTAATCATATGATTGTATGAACATTGTATGTTTGTTAATTATGTCAATAATTAGGATTCAAAGGACTAAAGTCCAACAAGATCAAAGTTTTGAGAGATTTTGAAATAGTTTTCATGCTGATTGTCTAGCCCTTTTATGCCAGATCCATTTATCTTTATTGATTGATATAAGCATGATCATCAGGTAATTCTTCAAGATATACCACATATAAATTTTTCTTTCGGCTTACCAGTAGAACATAATATTTTTCCAGTTTTGGCCTTCTGATTTCACATACCTTTGGCTTGAAATATGACTTCGCATCCATTGTCGCATAACTGACTTATGCTTAATAAATTGTGTTTCAATCCTTCCACGTATTGAACATCATTTATTTGAGCAGAGTTTGTTTACCAATGGTTCCATTTCCCTTAATTTGAGCTTGATCATCATTTCCAAATGTGACCGAACCACCAATCCTTCTTGCTGAAGGTTATGAAACAATTTCTATCTCCTGTCATGTGCCTTGAACAGCCACTGTCCAAGAACAAGGCTTTCTCTTTGTATTTTGAAAAACCAACCTACAGGTGATATCATTTCAGTCTTAGGTACCCACTTTGATTTGGGTCCTTGAGAGTTAGTTTTTAAGTGGTATATCATTCTCGTTTTGGAAACAGATGTGTTGTTAGTTGTTGATTCTGAAATGGGTTTAACAATATACGATTTTAGAAGAGTTGAACTTTGGTTAAAAGAGGATTTTTTTGACACGTTCACTTGTAATTTTGAACTTTCTCCGTTTGGGAGACAAACTAGAGAACGTTCTCCGTTTTGTTGTTTCTTTGATACAATTTTGACAGGATGATTCTCATGTTTTAAAAGCTTCTTTCTTTCGATTTTTTCATCCCTTTTCCTGAAGTAGCAAGCAATTCTAGATGTCCAAGTTTTTACAATATGAGCATCTAGTCTTGCATTTTTCTTCCTTTCTTTTCTGGGACAAAGAAGAGTTTTCATAAAGGTTTGGTTTTTTGGTTTTGATTGAAACCGAAGACCAGCTTTATCAAAAAATTCCTATTTGAGATCCCATGATGTTATGAAAAGTTTCAGTGGCTTTAATGACGTTTAAGTATAATCTTTTTTGAGAAGTTCGTTTTCATTTCTAAGTTGAACGTTCTCCGTTTGTAGCGCATAATGTTCTTGACATTCTTCACTTTCAAAAACTCTTGTTTCTTTCAATTCTTGAATCATTTTTTTTTAACAAATTATTTTCAGTCTGATTCTTTCCTTCTCTTCTTTCTCTTTATAAAACTGTTCTTTCAGAGAACTACATTTTTGAATAAGGAGATTTGAGTCATTTTAGCAAAGTTATCAAATTCATTTCCCATTTGTTGACATAAATGACATGGTTCATAATTTATTACCTCATCTTCCTCTGTTTTTGCCATCAAGCATATGTTGGCTATCTTCTTCTTCTTCAGTTTCTGATTCCTCTGAAATCATCCCATGTTCCCATCATTGATTTCTTTGAAGGGAAATTGTTTTGGGTGATTTTTGTTTGATTGGACATTCTGCTTTGTAATGTCCCAATTTGTTGCATCCAAAGCATGTGACTTGACTCTTGTCAATCTCTGTTTTAGGATTTCTGTTTTGAAATCCCTTTTTGATTTGATCTCTTCTTCTCATCATTCTTTGTATTTCTTCTAGTGAGAAGCGTGATTTCATCAGCATCTCCTTGTTCATTTTCTTCTGATTCCTCTTTAACTGGTACTGTGATTTTATCTTGAGAGACTTTCAGCGCTATTGCTTTCCATTTCTTGACTGGTTTGTCTTCTTGCAATACTACCTCATGAGCTCTTAGAGTTCCAATTAGTTCTTCCAGAGGCAGTGATTCAAGGTTCTTGACTTGGCTTATAGCTGTCACCGATTGGTCTCCAAATGATTGGGAGACACCTCATGATTTTTCTTACTCTTTCTTGCACAGTGTAGGCTTTGCCAAGAGAGCGCATTTCATTTACTATTGTGGTGAAGTCTTGAGTAATTTATCAATGTTTCTCCTTCTTGCATTTCGAACAATTCAAATTTCCTTATACCAATGTCTATCTTGTTTCTTTGACATGGCTTGTTCCTTCATGGTGAGTTTGTAATGTATACCCAAACTTCTTTGGCAGTTGTGCATTCATCTACCCTTTCACTTTCTTCCCTGCTTAAAGCACTTGATAAGAATAATTGAGCATTTTAGAGTTTAGAAGTACCTTAGCTTTATCTTCTGCTGTCCAATCTGCTTCCTTTTTTAAGGCAGAATTCGAGTCATCTTGATCAACCCTTGGTGTGAAATCTCCATCTGTAATGATGCGCCACATTCCTGTGTCTTGAGATTTTTAAGAACACTGCATTTTGTTTTTTCCAAATAATAGTCTGATCCATCAAAGAATGGAGGTCGATTTGAGGATCCTCCTTCACAATGTATTTTGCTTTCGACATTTTCTCTAGATCTTTTTTCTCTACACTGTTAGGGTTTTTGAACTTTTTAGAGACCGAAAGCTACTGATGCAAATTGAAGTAACATGTCGATTTACAAGAAATGGGGGTTTGGAATTGTAAATATGCCTTTTTAAAATTATCCTGTTAAAAAACTTAAGAAAATATACTCAAGAAATGATCTTGGTTATGAAACAGAAAACAAAAACGTTCTTGGATTTTATGTCATATAAACAGAGAACGTTCTTAAATTAACAGAAAATCAGTTTCTATTTTATCTTAAATGATTAATGCAGTATATAAAGAAAGAGATAGAGAAGAGAAATACACACAAAGATTTAATTCCTGGGTTCACAACCAACGTGGGTTGACGTCCAGTCCTCACACTGTGAAGATTTTTTTCCCACTAAGTGTTTAAAATGAAGAGCCTTACTTAATCTTACAACAACTGAATAGATTGACCTTGGGATCTATTTCTTCTTAATTACTTCCACCCAGAAAGCAATTACAACACCTATCTAACTTATAGGAAGCAATCTTAAACACTATAAGAAACTCTTATAGTTGTGAGTTTTACTTAGATGAGTTGAATATGACAGAATTGATATTGCTCACTCTTGTTTGAGAATATGATTCTTGCACATCAGACGGTTTGCTGATAATTACAACAATCTCTATAATGTATAGCGATCTCTAGAGAAAAAGAGGAACTTGAATCAAACAACTGTTATTCTTAGCAAAATTAGCAGAAATGTATGACAGCCCCTATCTTTTCGTCTGATTCGAATGAGCAGAACTTTCAAATTAGTATGTATACGTCATTGTTCCTTGATTCTATTGGTGTTTCAGAACACTTGTAACTTTTCTTACTTGAGAACTGGGATAATGGCCTTCATATATTATAGGGCTATAGATGTACCCTGAATGAAGGTAGCAAGAAAGGTGTTTGCAGAGCTATGCTTTTTGACTGAACCCTTATTTTAGAATAAAATAATCCCTCTTTGAAAATAGCTTTTGACTTTTAATGGTCTAGCATTTAGCATCTCAGTGCCTTCTCTGACGTTTCTTCATTGATCTTGGATCGGTACTTATCTGCCTTGAGTCTTGAGTGTAGCTAGAGAAAGGTTGGCGAGACAGATTAAGAAGCACGATTGCAGACTGAATAGAGAGAATGCAAAGCTTGCTGTTATGTGCAGAAAACGGAGAATGATTAACGTTCTTGGTTTTATTAGTTTTGACTTTCTCGAGCTTCAATAATCATTCTGGAGTTCCATTTTAAACGTTTTGGTATTTCCCTTGTTCTTGTCTTGTCATATACCCAGTTTGATCAAGTTTTCTTGACAATTCTGAATTTTGGAATTCTTAGGCCGTCATGACTTTGTCATCTTTGAACCCTTTTATTTTTGTGATCAAAGTATCCTTTTTTAGTCTGGATTTTATCGTACTTGTTCCTTGCCGTGTACTAGATTATATGAAGATTTCCAGAGCAACTTTTTATCACATGGATAGAAAAGATTTGACCAACTTGCTGTGATGGATAATTTGTGAAAGCTGAAGATCATTCTCTGTTTATGATGCAAAATGATCTTGTTGTTTGTCTTTTCTTGTATTTGCTTGATTCTGCTCTTAATTAAATCACTCAGAACACAAGTTAAATTAACATAACATTTAGAATAATAATTAACATTCTTAATTAACCTTTGTTTATTTTCATCAAAACTTTAAAATAGAGCGTTTGTCTCAAAAGGCATGCTCATGATCTTTCTCACTATGTCTTGTATGGAGTAAGCCTGCCAGAGAACACATCTCATTCACTATAGTTGTAAACCTTGAGTACATCTAACAAATGGTTTCTCCTTCATTAATTTCAAACAACTCAAACTTCCTTATGCTGATGTTAATCTTGTTTCTTTGACTGGCTTTGTTCCTTATGAATAGTTTTGTAGTGTATCTCATACTTCTTTAGTAGTTGTGCATTCATCAACTCTTTCACTTTCTTCCATACTCATAGCACACAATAATAATAATTGAGCTTTAAAGTTTAGGAGTACCTTAGTTTTATCTAACTGATCCTGTCTGCCTTGTTCTTTTACAGCAGGTTGAATCATTTTTATCAACTCTTGGTATGAAATCTCCTCTATAATGATGCGCCTGTTGGAACAAGTTGGTTTTACATTTAGAGTTTTGATGTTAACAAAACAAAGTATTTTAATGAAACATATATTGACGTCAGAATAGTTGAAAGAAGATCAATTTTTAAAGAAAAATCTAAATAAGATTAGTTGAAATTTATAATTGAGAAAATACAAAATAAAGATTGAATTCAAATTATAATTGAAGAAAATCTAAATAAATTTGATTCAAATTATAATTGATGAAATCTTTGGACCTTGTGAAAACGGGATATAGCAAGATTTGATCAACTTTGATTAAGATTTGAAGAAATATTTATTTTGAAGATTTTAAAAGTCAATCTACAAAAATAGGAACATAACCAATCTGAAGACTTTAAAACTCAACCTACACAAATAGGAACATATAATATGAAGCATTTACAAACTCAATATGAACAAGATACACTTTAGAATTAAATAAGGACTAAATTGAAGCCCAAATTTTCATTATAAATAGGACACTCAAGACTGAAGGTGCAAATTATCGAAAAGCATAAAAGAAGTAAACTCAAGCTCAGTTCTCAATTCATCTAGATTCAAAGAGAGAAACACTTGTTAAGTTAGAAATATTTCTAAGTGTTCTTTTCTTAGAGTGTGAGAATAATTATTGTAATCAACTTTGTTATAAGCAACTACTCAAGTTCCAATCTTTTTTATTCAACCCGATATGGTTTAGTTCCTTCTTCAATCTGGGGTTGTTAGGAAAAGATTGACTTGTAGAGTCAAGGTAGTTAGTTCCTCAAAAGTTTGGGTTGTCAGGCTGTTTGGGAAGACTAACTTGGAGGGTCAGGTGCTTAGTAATTCAAGGTATTTGAATTAGTTGATTAAAATCCTTTTGAATGAGGGGTTTGAATGTAGTCAGTTAGTGGTGACCAGGATATATCTACGTGCCAATTATTTATGTTTTCATTGCTTCCTATCTCTGATGTGATTGCTTCTACTCAAAGTAAGTCACCAAAATCAAACTAGTTTTTTATTTATTTATAAATTATCAAAATATTGTCAACTTTGGCAACCACATTTCAACCCCTTTTCTCGTGTTGCATATTCAATTGACATCAGAGTTCGTCTCAAGGCTGAACACTTTACAATGTTTGAGAAAAGATCCAAGGGGTCAATATGTTTGGATTTAGTGAAGAAGCTGTTGGAGGAAACATCAACAAACAACCTCTCTTTGATGGAGAACGTTTTGAGTATTGGAAAGACAGACTGAGAAGTTTCTATATTTCACAAGATCCTGAACTTTGGGACTTGGTGGAAGATGATTATATTGATTCGAAGAAATACTGATGGTATTGAAATTCTAGAAAGGAGATGAAATGATGATAGAAAAAGTTGTACAGATGCATCATAAGGCTAGAACATTCATGATAAATGCAGTCACCTTCATGGAGTTTGACAGTGCACTAATAAGGAGACAACAAAGAGTATTTATGATAGTCTCTGATTTTTGCCTATGAAGGAAGCAGCGCAGTTAAAAAAAAATAAAGGCCAACCTCATAGTCAAAAAGTATGAGTTGTTCAAGAAGGAAGAAGATTGAGACATTGAATAATGTTTTTAGATTCCAGATCCTGATCTCAGGATTAAAGGTACATGAGTAGAGTTGTTACTAATGATGATATGTGAAGAAATTCTTAGGAGTCTGATAAGCAAGTGGAGACCTAAGATCACTGCCCTTCACGAAGCAAAGGATCTGGATACTTTAACTGGAAGAATTATCAGCTCTATCAGATCACATGATTGAGCTTGCAGAGGATGAGCCCAAGATAAAGCAACCAATCGTGGCTTTTGAAATCCAAGTAGAAGAAATTTTGAAGGCAACAACAGAATTAGAGGATGATTGATCTGTTGTCGCAATGAGTCAAATACAATTGATAAAATGTAAATAGAGGTAATAATGTGAATCGTTTCACAAAGACTTCTGATATATGTATAATAACCGAATTGAAAATTGAAATTAAAAAAGGGGTTTTTTAGATTTTTGTTTTAACAGATGAGCCAAACAATTAATCCACTTATTCGAGTTTCAAACCTATCATAGATTCTATCAATGAAGTTTAATTCCTAATTTGTGATTCTATTCTTATTTGACTATGAATTGATCAACAAGCATAATCAATCCTATGTGAATTTGGTTCTTTGATTGGATTAAGCATCACAATATTTTGATGATTAATCATCAAAATATTTATAATTAACGATCAAGCGTCGCAAAATTTAATTCAATTAAATTAGAAACCGAAACGCAAATTCTTTCAAATAAATTTAATCAATCCTAATTCAATTTAAGCAATCAAAAATATCATTATAATCAAAAATAAACAAGAATAGAATCCATGAATAAGAGATTGACAGTGTACCTGAATCTCAAGGTGTTGATGAAACTCTGAACTCGTGCAATAATCTTATAAAATTAGCCTTCATGATTAAATAAAACTGTTTATTTCTTGTAGCAATTTGAATCCTAATTTTTCCATCTTAGAAAGAACAAAACTGCCAATATATATTACTTGTTATTGGACTATAGGGTTAGGGTTAAAAAACAGTGGCCGCTTAATTAAAATTATTTACAAATATCAGATTATGAAATTGCAATTTCGGCCCAGTAAATTCGGAATTGGTCTTTCCTCCAAACAAAAGTTGTAGCTCAAATTTTTATCTTTCTAACGTTTGCTATATGTGCCAATCCGATATCAGAGCTTCAAGTTATGACTTTACAGAGCGAGAAAGGGTCAAAATAAAAATAATAAAATTAAAATGCAAATATAAAATTATAATTCAAATTCGACCCAATTTAGACAACAAGCGAAAATATTAATCTAGCTTATAAAGAGCTTTTAAAATACCAAACTAAAAAGCTAAAAACATGTGCCCAATGCTATGATCATGATGATTCAGATGATCATAATGAAGACTTTGCGAAAGAGGAACTGGCGTTTATATGTAGAAAAGTTTAGAATATGTGGCAAACATAAAGACAGTAAATTCCCCAATGATATTTTCGGCAATCCACCAAAGGAGATAATGATAAATATGACAAGAAAAACATATCAACTATGGATGTAATGAACATGGACATAAAGTGCAGAATGTTCAAATATGGATGAAAGGAAACACCATAGAAACATCTAAACCCAAGAAGAACAATGTGATGCTAATGGATGATTTTGAGGAATCTCTGAGATGCACAAGCAGATTTGACTTTGATGGCTCATCCAACTTCTAACTCTGGATCCAACACAGATTCTGACTCTGGAAGTGAATCAACAGATGAAGAAATTGGAGTTATTTTTTCCGTCTTTACTGATCTAAATTAGTTATGCTATAATGATTTTTTAAAAATGAATCACAAATAGTCCTTTAAACTGAAAACACTCAGGAAAGAAAATACACAATCTACTGAAAAAGTTAAAGTTTTTAAGAATCAAAGTGTTGAATTTAAACAGACAATAATGCAACTCTAAAACTGATATTACTGAACTTAAACAAAAATGTAACTTTGAAACTGATATTGATGAACTTAAGGCTGAAATCTTAACTATGAACAGTATTATAGTTTACCCATAATTGAAAATACCACAGTAACTCTGATAAGCATGAAGAATATTTCAGATTTTTCTTGATAATGGGTTTGGAAAGAAGCAAGTATGCATCTATGATTTATGTGTTAGTAGGAATTTAAAAAGAGGAATATGACTTCAAGAAAAAGTAATTGAATCTAAGTTTGTTTCCTCTGATGGTTTATGTACTATTTGCTATAAGAAAGGTCACACTAAAATATCTTGTCCTATGGTAACCACATGGAAAGATAAGAAATCTTTAAGAATTAGCAAACCAGGACCCAACCAAATTTGGGTACCAAAGGATAAAATTGTTTTTGTTGCAGATGTTCTAAGAAACCAAATTGAAATACCAGTCATAGTTCCTGGTAAATGGATACTTGCAATATATGAAGGCAAAAAGGTCAATGTTCCAAGACCTACCAAAAAGAAGCCAACTGACTCTAGTGGAAGAAGGTTTGACTTCATTAAGAAAAACTTAAACCTTACCTTCACACTTGATTGATGTTGTGATCACTTCAAAGTAGTTTAGTTTTACACTAGTTATTATATTTTCTTGTATTATGTTATATTTATTT
>PGTU02004651.1:0-17622 GCA_002896215.2 Cicer echinospermum
TGTGCATCCAATTATTATTTTTTCATTAGAATTTAACATTAGGTCATCTCCTACTCAGCCTTAATCTAGTCCAAGTAGGTTATATTAACCATCTTGGATGCAATCAAATGAGTATCATTGTGTGTCACTGGATATCGATTCTAGGCTCATTTGCGTTCTCTTCTTATGCATGTACCCAATTCGAATATAGGTTTTAACCAATCTGTGCATCCAAAGTTCATTGTTCATTGATATATGAAATTATTCGTCCTCCGAGACTATAGTTCTAGTCCAATACTAGGTTTTTAAATCATGTGGCATCCAATAGTTTATTTTTATTAGTACATTTAGGTCATTCTTCGTCTCCTAGCTTATTCTAGTACCAATTAGCGGTACTTTAACTATAGTGTGCATCCATCAAGTTATTTTGATCATTGGATTAACATTTAGGTTGTTTGTCATCTCTAGCCTTATTCTAGTCCAATAAGGTTTAATTAAACCATCTTGTGCATCACTAGGTATTTGTTCATTGATAACATTAGTGTATTTTTGACAAGTCGTGATGTTCTTGCCAAGTCGATTCTCTAACACGGCTTAGCCTTACCTGGACTTGCACAATTTGTATCAAGATTGTGCACTCGATTGCCTATCGATTCGTCTTAATCACAGACAACACTTTCATACCTTTTGCTAAATCTATTGCCTAATCGATTTGCTCAGTAATTTTCAACTTTGTTGATTCTTGAGTTCATAGCAATCAGTATAATATGTAGGGTTGCAAGTTGTTGTTCGTGAAATCTTACTCAATATAAAATCGTTAGATTATGCACATAATGTATGTAACATCTTATGTTTGTTATTATGTCAAAATTAGTATTAAGGACTAGTCCAACATATTTAACCAATCTTGTGCCATCCATAAGCACTGTTCTTGGATTAAAACTTTAGGTCATTTCTCTTCCTACCAGCTTATTCTTGTCAAATTAAGCGTTTTTAACCCATCTCAGTGCCATCCGAATAAGTTCAGTTTGTCAGAATTTACATTTAGTTCATTTTCGTCCTACCAGGACTTTATTCTTTGTCAAATTAGAGGTTTTAAACCAATCTAGTGCATCCATAAGTTCTTGTGTCAAATCAATTACTCTTTTTCCAGGTCTTTTCGTCCCTCCTAAATTTCTAGATCCATTAGTGATCATTTTAACCATTCTTGTGCATCCCATCAGTTATTCTTCATTGGATTAAGCATTTAGTAAGTTTTCGTCCTCCAATGGCTACAGCACCATCAGTCCACCCAACACCACCCACACAATCCTCCCCCTCCAGGTCTTAACCAATCTTGCTGCATCCAATAAGTTCTTTGTGTCAAATGAATTTAATTTAGTCATTGTCTCCTAGTGCTGTGCTAATTCACATTAGGATTTTAACCAATTTGTGATCCCAAGTCAAGTTTAATTGGTGTATTGATTAACTCATTTATGTCCTATTACGTCCTCCAGGCTTATTCCCTACTCAACTTGGATTTAACAACTCTGGCATCCAAAAATTCATTTGTGTCATTGATCTAACATTTTGCATATTTCCTTTCCACGCTATATCTCTTCCATTAGGGGTTTAATATTCTCTGTGGATTGATAAGTTCGTTTGGTCATTGGGCTTATCACTTTAGGTTTTATTCGTCATCTCCCTAGGCATTATTTGCATTTTAGGGTTTTAAACCAATCTGTGCATCCAATAAGTTCATTTTCATGAGGCATTACACATTTAGGTCATTTCCCCTCCCTAGGTTTATTGTCCAATTTAGGTTTTTAACATCTGTTGCTCATAAGTTCATTATTGTCATTAGATTAACATTTGGTCATTTCAGTCTCCCTAAACTTATCTGTCAAAATAGGTTTTAACCAAATCTTGCATCCCATAGTTCATTGTGTCATTCTAATATCTTGTAGGTCACTTTTTCGTCCTCCATAAGCCTTATCCAGTCCAATAGGATTTTAAACATTTTGTAGCGTCCAAGACAGTTTCATTGTGTATCTGTAAACATTTATGTCAATTCGTCCTCCATAGCTAATTATAGTAATTTGAGGTTTTTACCAACTTATGATCCAACAGTTCATTTGTTCTTGAATGAACATTTAAGTACAACTTTCGTCCTCCTAGGTCTTCTTGTCCAATTAGGATTTTGAAACCAGTCTTGTCGCTCCTAAGTTTCATTTTATGTCATTGATTAACATTTAGGGTCATTTTCGTCCTCCCTACGCTTTATTATGTCCAATTACAAATGTCTTTAACTAACTCTGATGCTTCCTAGAGTTCTTGTGTTGTTGTTAAACTTTAGTATTTCGTCTACCTAGCTTATTCTTTTCACAATTTAGAGTTTTTAACCAATCTAATGCATCCATAAGTTCGTGTTGTGTCACAAAATTTACGATTAGGTCATTATTGTCCTCCATAGGCATATTCACAATTAGGTTTTTAACCATTCTGTGTGCATTCCTTGTCAGTTATATTTTCTGTCCTTGATTAACATTTAGGTTAATGTTCGTCCTCCAATGGCTTTTCTGTCATCAATTCGGATTTAACATCTTTTCATCCATAAAGTCTGTGTCATGGATTAACATTTAGGGTCATTTTCGTTCTTCTTAGTTCTTTCTAGCCAATCTAGGGTTTTAAATCAATACTGTGCATTCATAAGTTCGTTTTGTCAAGATTACATTAGTCATTTTCTCTTCCCCATAGGCTTGTTTAGTCCATTTTTAGATCTTAACCATCTTGTGCAATCAAAAAGTTCATTACTGTGTTATATGGTAACATAGGTCCTATTATCCTCACCCAGGCATATTCTAGTCAACTTAGGATTTTTAACAAATCTTGGGCATCCAGAAGTCATTGTGTCACTTGGATAACATTTAATTCATATTGTCCTCCCACGCTTATGTATTACCAATTTGGGGTTTATTATTCTTGTGATTTGATAATTCATTTGTGTCATTGGCTTATCATTTTAGGTTATTTTTTCCTCCTAGGCTAATTATTGTGAATTAGGGTTTTTAGCTTCTGTGCATCCAATAAGATTATTTGTGTCATGGATAACATTTAGTATTTGGCCTCCTAGTTTATTCAAGTCCATTAGTTTAAACATCGGGTATCCATAAGTCATTTTGTATTGACTTATTAACGTCAGTTTTCGTACCTCCTAGCTATTCAGTCAGCTTAGGGATTTTTAACTATCTTGCTGCACAATAAGTTCCATTTAATTGCCTGTTAACATTTAGTTCATTCTCAGTCTCCTGGCTTTTAGCCAATTAGGATTTTAACCAATGCTGTGCGTACCAGAATCATTTGTGCTGGTTTAATATTTAGTACGTCTTTCAATCCTCCATGATGCGTATTCTAGTCAACTTAGGCTGTTTTTACAAATCTGTGCATCCAATAGTTCATTTGTTTATTGGATATAACATTTAGTCTCATTTGGTCCTCACCTAAGCTAATTCTCTTTCATTTGGTAGTTTAAATTATTCATTTGTGTAGATTTGATAAGTTCCTTTTGTTGTTAATTGGCTTACATCAATTTAGATTGATTCGTCCTCCCTATGCTCTCATCTGGCAAATTAGGTTTTTAAGACCAATCTTGTGCTAATTCCAGAGTTCACTTTGTGTCACTAGTTATCATTATGGATTTTGGTGCTCCCTGGTTATTCTATCCAAGTAGGGTTTTAACTATCTTGGGCACCCCAATAGGTTGTTTGTATCATGGATTAAAATTAGGTCATATCTCGTCCTCCTTAAGTTATATTCTTGTTCAACTTAGGTTTTTAACCCAATAATGTGCATCCAATAAGTTCATTTGCGTCATTGGTAAGATTTATGTCATATTACTTCTCCCTAGGGTTTATTATGAGTCATAGGTTTTTAACCAACTCTTTTCATCCAATAATGTGTTTGTATCATGTAGATTAACATTGCGTATATTATTCCTCCCGTAGGCTTATATTGCAAATTAGGGTTAACCATTCTTGTGCATCAATAGTCATTCTGTGTCATGATTAACTTTAGTCATATTCATTTTCCTTTTCTTCACTCCCATAGATTATTCTGTCCAAACTAGGATTACCAATCTTGTTATCCAATAAGTCGTTGGTATGAATAACATTTAGGTTCAGTTATCATGCTTCTTAGGGTTATTCTAGTCCAATTAGTTTTAAACAATCTTTGCTTTCCAACAGGCTTTTTTGTATCTTTGATTAACATTTAGTATTCTCCTTCTTAGCTTATTCTGTGTCAATTAGAGTTTTAAACCAATCCTTGTGCTTGGATTAAGACTTTAGGCATTTTGTTTTCCTAGCTTGTAGATCCAATTAGGGTTTTTAACATCTGTTGCATCTAAAGTTCTTTGTGTATTAGATTTTAGGCCATTCGTCCTCCTAACTTATTCTTTGCCAGAAAATAGGGTTTTTTTTTTTTTAACCATCTTGCATCCAATAGTCATTTGTGTCATTGGATTAACTTATCACGTCATTTCGTCCCTCCCATAGCCTTATCAAGTCTATTAGATTTTTTACACGCATTTTCGTGCGTCCAAGAAGTTCTTTGTTTGTAGTACACTATTTAGGTCATTTTCGCTCCCTTAGGCTGCATTTTCTAGGCACCCATTAGGGTTGTTTAACCATTCTTTCCACATCCAATAAGTTATTTTTAATTGGGATTACATTAGTGCTTTTGTCCTCCCTAAGCACATTTCTAGTTAACTTAGGTTTTTACCAATCTTATGCGTCCAACAGTTACATTGTTTCATTGGATTAACATAATCACTTTCTCCTCCTCAGGCTTATTCTGTCCTTAGGATTTTACCAGTCTTGTCGTCCAATAAGTTCATTTTTGTCATTGGATTTTACATTAGTATCGATTTTCGTCATGCCTGTTTTATATTATAGTCAGATTACAGTTTTAACCAATCTTGTGCTCCTAGAAGTTCAACTGTGTTTGGAATTAAATTCTATGTCAATTTTCGGCTTACTAGGGCTTATGTTTGTCACTATAGAACTTTACCAATCAGCATCAATAAGGTCGGTTCTGTGTCAAAGATTTCGCAATAGTCCTTTCGTCCTCCTAGCATAATTCTAGTCCAATGTAGGGTTTTAACCTTTGGTGCTCCTATCAGTATTTGCTGTTTGGATACATATTAGGTACTTAATCGATCCATCCATTGTTATTCTAGCCAATAATAGAGATTTTAACCAATTTGGCAATCAATCGAGTTCATTTGTTCATTGGATTAACTCTTATCATTTCCATGCTTCTTAGGGTTAGCTAGTCAATTAGGTTTTAACCAATCTTGGCATCCATAAGGTTCGTTTTGGTTAGTAGAATTTACATTTTGAGTATTTTCGTCTTCCCTATTTCAGCATTAGGATTTCTTAACAATCTTGTGCATCCAATAAGTTCATTTGTGTTATTGGATTCAATTTAGTCCTATTATCCTCCACAGAGTTTTGCTAGTCAACTTAGGATTTTAACATCTTGGCATCAAGAAGTCCACTGTGTAATTGAAAGTTCATTTGTTCATTGGATTATCATATGCTATTTCGTCCCCCTAATCTAATATTTGAAATTAGGCCTTTAAAACCAATCTGTGCATCCAATAAGTCATTGTGTATTGGATTAACTTTAGTCATTTTGCCCTCCCAGAGTTATTCATGGTCCAGAATAGGGTTTTTAAAAACCTCTTGTGTATCCAATATTCATTTGTGTATGACTAACATTTAGGTCGTCTTTTCCTCCCCAGGTTAATTCAATTCAATAGTATCTTTTAACCTATCTTGGCCAATCCATAACTTTCATTGTGTCACTGGATTAACCATATAGTTTTTCGCCCAAAGCTTATTCTAGCTTCCCAATTAGATTTTTAACCAATTTTTGCCTCCAGGAAAGTTCATTGTTGTCATTGGATTACATTTAGGTCGTTTCATCCTCCCTAAGGCTTGTATCTCTATGTCAACTTAGGATATTTTAAAAGTTTGTGCATGCCAATAAGCATTGTTTCCATTGAGCATTAACATTTTATCCTATTATGTCCTCCCTCACGCCAACTTCTAGTCCATCAGGGTGTTATTTTCTTGTGGATTGATCCAGTTTACTTCTGTCATTGGTTATCATTTTAGTTATTTTTCCTCATTGCTACTTCAGTCCATTAGAGATATTTTAACTCAATCTGTGAATCAATAAAGTTCATTTGTGTTACTGGATTAGCATTTTGGTCATTTTCGTGCTTCTTAGGGTTATTCTGTTGGATTTTGATCCTTTAATTCCTAATTTTGACATAATTAATAATTCAACAATGTTCATACAATACATGATAAATCTAATATTTGAATTGAGCAAGATTTCAGGAACAACAATCAAATCTTACACACTTGGAACAGGTTGCTTGAAACACAAGAAATCAACAAAAGTTGACTTTTGACTGAAGCAAATCGATTGGGAAATCGATTTCATAACAAGGGTGTAAGGAAACACAACTGTTTGTGTTGGTATAATCGATTGGGCAATCGACTGACTGAATTAGAAATTGAAAATGCACAAGTCTGTAGCACCCCAGTTTTGAGGGTAATCGATTGACAAATCGATTATACAATTCACAAAGTAAACCTGATTGAAATAAATCGATTGGGAAATCGATTGGATAAGTCACAGTGGAAACCCAGTTTTAAGGGTAATAGATTGGCAAATCGATTACTTAAAAATCACTTGCAAAATAACTTTTCCTGTGACATACAAATCGATTGGACAATCTATGTTGTAATATTTCAATCAAGTTAAATTTGGTCGAAATCGATTAGGAAATCGATTGAACCAAATCCCAGGTAAGAACATTTTCAGACAAATACATACAAATCGATTGGCACATCGATTAGTACTAAAATGCTGAGTCACTGATTAAACTCCATTCGATTGGCAATCGATTGACAAGTCAATGTTATACCCCAGTTTTTAAGGGTAAGTCCGATTGGCAAAGTCGATTAGCGTGAAAATCACTTGCAAACCTTTTTCCACATAACAATCGTGGAACGTCTGAGCATCAAGATTACAATGTGACGAAATCAATGAATCGATTGAACCACTTAACCGGCTATTTGTACATACATCGATACGTCCGATAGTATCAAATAGACTGAGTGATAAACACCATACGCGATGCAAATCGCTATGACCGAACCTCGAACTGCCTGATGTGGATGTGTATTCAGAAGGCTTGAAAATCGATTATGGACATCGCAACAAACATCTGCAATCGAATTACGAAATCGATTCATATCAGTCTTAACATAATCACTGTGAAATGTTGTTTTAAAGATCATTGGCAATCGATTGGCTGATATAGTTTTCACAGATTCAAGAAAAACAAGACACACGATATCTATGGCAACAATCGATATAGACTGTTTAATCACTTTACGAAATCGATTGGGGAAATCGGATTGATTAATATGGTTTCAGAAACTATATCAAAACTGTCTTCACATCATTTTTTCAATTAACATGATCATAGATATGATATCAATCTGAAATATACTTGAATATTCTTGATATACAATACCACTTTGGTAATACACTGAGATACTTTTAGAATCAGATAAAAAAAAAAAGAAAAGAGGATAATCAACGATCAAAAAGATAGCTGAATAAGTGATCTGAAAACAAGGGTTCGCATAAACAATCTTTGATCATCCCAGAATTGTGAGAAGCCACATTGACAAGATTGGAAGACTATTTGTTTTCTTCCTTTATTCGTGTTAATAATTCTTTGGAAACAAAAACGAAAGAGAGAATCCAGCTACGACTGGTGACTACTTTTCTTGGGTGAGAGTTGCTCAACAAGAAAGAGTTGTACTTTGATTCTGTGATAGTCGTTGCTGAGTATCTACAAGGATCAGAGGGTGATCAATAGGAAAGAGATCCATAAATAGATAGTTTCGGCGGAGGAACTGGACATCTGTAATGGATTCTTTCTATTGAAGAGAAAATCTGAAATCCGTTTGGATTTGCAGCGACTGGATGTAGGTTGTCAAGTAGACAACTGAACCAGTATTAATCTTGTGACCAATCTTCTCTAACCTTAACTCCTTTGATTTACATATCTTGATATATCTGTATATGTGATTAAAATTTAGATGCATGTTAAACATATTTGTGATAAGCAATATTGTTTAATCTCTTAATTGCTTGTATGCTCTTGATTAATCTCAGATCAATATAATAAAACTTGCTAATCTTGTTATGCCACAATTTAATTTCCGCTTTGTGTGTATGAAATGATTTATTTTCATAAAGAACTGATAATTCTGATATATTCCGCTTATTACGAGGTCATATAAACCCACAATTTGGTATCAGAGCCTAACTTTTCGAGAGGTAACACTCATAAAAAGCACTATGGCCTCAAACGATTTTCTGGAGAGGCGCATCGTTAGCAAGACCTCAGCTTTCAATGGAACAGCTTATTGTACTGGAAGCACAGATGCTAATCTTCTTGAAGCCAGTGCATAGACATCCTTGACGCTGTTGAAATGGTCCATATATCTCCCAAGATTGCGATGAAACGAGATGATCAATGATTCTCAAGCCTGACAGACTGGTCAGATGTGACAGAAAAAGGTAGATGATGCAAAGGCTAAAAGTGTTGCGAAGATTTTTATGTCAAACTGCAAGCAAACACATGAAGGAACCACATGAGAGAGAGTCGCGTAAATACACTCACGAAGTTCATTATCGCATTGAAGGGACGAATCCATCAGTGATCTGCAAACCAGATTCATTGTGAATATCTTCATGCATTTGGAAACAAATTGTGGATAACATCCAGCAGTTGGAAAAATAATGAGATGTCTAACCAGAGAGTGGCAGCCAAAGATAACAGCCATAACAGAATCTAAAGATCTAGCAAGATGACGACTGCAACTTTGTTTATTAAAACTAAGAGAACATGAGATGGAATTACATCGACTGACGAATAGAGATGGAAGTCGCAACAAAAAAGGGACTATCCCTGAGGTTCAAGCCCAGCAATCAAAAAACTGAATCAGATAGCTGCTCAGATCATCCAGTAATGAATCTGAAGAGCCGGAAAATCGGGTTGCTTGTCAGAAATTCAAGAAGTTTCTGAAGAAGAAAGACAACAAATTCAGAAAACCATCTAGCTCCAAGACTACTGACAACAAGACTATTAATGCTATGATGTGGTAAAACTGGTCACATAAAGTCAGAATGCTACAAATTGCCAAAACAAGAATAGAGCTACAAATCAAAGGCAAGGAACAGTCACCAAACCAGAAAAGCTTATATTGCATGAATGATAACGATGAATCCTCTGCATCTTTGATGAAGAAGAAGTCAACTTGTGTCTCATGGCAGATACAGATTCAGAATCAGAAAATGAGGTTAGTTCACAATCTAATCCAACATATGATGAGTACAAGAAGCTTTCAATGAACTGCATGATGACTATGTGAAATCCATAAAACAGTTGTTAAGCACAAAGAAAATGCTTGAACAAATGAATGTTGAACATAAGAAATTGAAATTTATGTGAACAACTGAAAAAGGATTCACAAGAAAAATCTGCAAAGTGTGCATTGAACTTGAAATACTGTTGCATCATTAAAATCTGATTTATTAAATTTTGCAAATAGTAAAGATAAGCAGAATGTCATACTTAGCAATCAAAGACATGTTCATGAAAAATCTGGTTTAGGATATACACACCAATATGCATGTCAAAAGAAAAAATAAAAACAGATCTGTATTGTGTTATATGCAACCAGAATGTTTAAACATGGTCAAAATCTTCTGTTGCTAAGAGTATGTATGACATTTTACTAACCAAATAAATTTCATCCTTTGATGGCAGATGTCATTTCTGTTGCAGAAAGGGAATTTTGTGTCTAATTGCAAATTTAAAAATTAGCAATCAAGGATGGAAGCTAGTTTGGATAGAAAAGAAAATCTGTGTTTGACACTAACCAACCAGACCCAATTTAAAATGGGGACCTAAAAACAAAATTCTGATTTTGTATTGCAGGTTGTGCTTGACATCACGAAACACTCATGGTATCTAGATAGCGGATGCTCAAAGCACATGACTGGTGACAAATCCAAATTCCTGAACTTGACATTTAAAGGAAGGAGGCTTTGTCAAATATGGTGATAACAAAGAGGAAATCATATTGGAATTGGTGATGTAGGCGATGAATCAACTGCAGTAATAAAATGTGCTATATGTTGAAGGATTAAAGCACAACTTACTGAGTATAAGCCAGCTATGTGACAAAGGTTTTCAAGTAAGTTTTTCATCACAATCTTGTATTATTGAGCATAAAGATGACAAACACATAAAGCTAATTGGGGACACGAATTAAAACATTTACATGTTGGATTTCAATTCTGTACCTAGTGCTGTATGCTGCTTGTTATCCAACTCAGATGAAACATGGCTTTGGCATAAAAGAATTGCTCATATACACATAAATCATTTGAATAACTTTGTCAGCAAACAGTTAGTCTTAGGTCTACCAAATAGGAAGTTCTCTAAAGATAGACTGTGTGATGCATGTGAGAAAAGTAACTGGTTAAGACTCCATTTCCTCTATAGACTTGGTTAGAACAAATAGAGTTAACACTAGTTCACATGGAACCTTTTCGGACTGCCCAGTTAGAGTTTTAGGTGGAAACCTGTATGGATATGTGCTGGTTGACGATTATTCTAGATTCACATGGACTTACTTTTTAGCTCATAAAAGTGATACATTCTCTGTTTTCAAAAAGTTTGCTGCTTTAGTACAAAAATGAGAATGATTTGAAAATTGTTTCAATAAAAAGTGATCATGGAGGTGAATTCCAAAATGATCTTTTTCAAATTATTGTGAATCAAATGGAATCAACACATCTATTCAGCCCCTAGGACACCACAACAGAATGGGGTAGTGGAGAGGAAAAATAGATCCCTAGAAGAGTTAGCTAGGACCATGCTTAAGGACTCCAACCTACCTAAGTACTTTTGGGCAGATGCAATTAGTACAGCCACCCATGTAGTGAATAGAGTTCTCATTAGGCCCTGCTTAGGAAAACACCTATGAGCTTTACAAGGGTAGAAAACCAAACCTGTCCTACTTTTAGAATCTTTGGTTGTAAATGCTTTGTTTTGAACAATGGCAAAGAACACCTAGGAAAGTTTGACCCTAAGGCAGATGAAGGTATCTTTCTAGGATATTCCCAAACTAGTAAGGCCTATAGAATCTACAACAAAAGAACAAAAACCATAGAAGAGTCAGTTCATGTAAAGTTTGATGAATCTTTTACAGAAAACTTGAACAAAATCCTTCTAAGGTTATTGACATTTTGGATGATGTTGTGAATCTGAACCACTAGAACAACCTATAGTGATCTCAACTAGTGCAGACCGTGTAGAACCTATAGAAACCTGTGAGTTGCCTAAGGAATGGAAGTTCAACCGAACCACCCTTAGACAACATTATAGGCGATATCTCTAAAGGTGTTGCAACTAGGAGAAGCCTTAGTCAGTTTTGTAACTTTACAGCCTTGTATTCAGATTGAACCTAAGAACATTAAGGAAGCCCTTTTAGATAGTGAGTGGATACTTGCTATGCAAGAGGAGTTAAACAGTTTGAGAGAAACAAGTGTGGAACTTGGTACTAGGCCAGAGGGTAAGCCATGTTATAGGAACTAGGTGGGTGTCAGAAATAAGTTAGATGAGAATGGTGTGATAACTAGGAATAAAGCCAGATTAGTTGCAAGGGTTATAGTCAAGAGGAGGGAATAGACTTTGATGAGACCTATGCCAGAGCTAGACTAGAAGCCATAAGAATTTTATTGGCTTATGCATGTATCATGGACTTCAATCTATATCAAATGGTTATGTGAAGAGTGCTTTCTCAATGGAGACCCTCCAAGAGGAAGTTTTTTGTGAGTCAAACACCTGGTTTTGAAAATCCAGATTTTCTAACCATGTGTATAAAACTCTCAAAGGCCTCTATGGGTTGAACAAGCTCCAAGAGCTTGAGTATGAGAAACTCAGCACTTTCCTCATTCAACAAAATTTTCAAGAGGAAATGTTGATAAGACACTCTTTACAAAAACTATGAAAATGACATCTTGCTGGTCCAAATTTATGTTGATGACATAATATTTGGATCAACAATTTGTAAACTGGTGCAATAGAATTTGAAAACTTAAATGCAAGGTAAATTTGAAATGTCAATGATGGGTGAACTGGTCATAATTTTGGGATTTCAAATTAACCAAAGCAAGCAAGGCATTTTCAATTAGTCAGTCCAAATCATTGTTCTGATTGATAAAGAAATTTAACTTTGATAAACTTAAGTCCATTGTGATACACCCATGAGTCAAGGAAATTTCTTCGACGAGATGAGAAGGGTAAGCCTGTAGATGTCACTAGATTTCGTGGTATGATTGGATCTGCTGCTCTACCTTACAGCAGCCGACCAGATATTATGTTCAGTGTTTGCTATGTGTGCAAGGTATCAATCGATCCGAAGGATCTCACCTCAGTGCAGTAAAGAGATTTTCAGATACTTAGTAGGTACTAAAAGTCTTGGTTTGTGGTATCCAAAAAGGTTCAACTTGTACTTTGGTGGTTATCAGACTCAGACTTTGCTGGTGTAAACTGACAGAAGAGTAACTTCAGGAACATGTCATCTGCTTGTAATTCTCTAGTGTCTTCGGTTCAGTAAGAAACAACAAGTATTGCATTGTCTACTGCAGAAGCTGAATACATAGCAGCTGGGAGCTGTTGTGTTCAAATTTTGTGGATGAAACAGCAGTTTAATGGACTTTCGGTGTCGATTGGGAACATGCCAATAATGTGTGTAACACAGTGCTATCAGCATAACCAAGAACCCAGTATGCATCAAGAAATGGACCAAAACACAGATTGACGGTAAGGCATCACTTCATAGAGGACCACTTTCAGAATGGAGTGATCAAACTTGAGTATGTGAACACTACAGAACAATAGCTGATAATCTTCACAAAAGCATTGCCAAAAGAAAGTTTTTTGAACATAAGGATGAAACTAGGGATCATTGATCCTAGTGAAGTATGAGTTTTTGTTAATTCTGGTACCTTTCAGTAAGTTTTTCCAGTTAAATCGATTGGAAGTCGATTACCAGCATTGTAAAATGGTTTAAAAATCGATTTGGACCTTAGCCAGGATCAAAATTCAGAAATTTGTTTAACCTTCACGAGCATCGATTTGGGAAATCATAGCTTGTTCAACTTAAGACAATCGACTTGGGAATCGATTAAGTAAAACTGAAATTCGATTT
This sequence comes from Cicer echinospermum, assembly GCA_002896215.2. NCBI lineage: Eukaryota > Viridiplantae > Streptophyta > Magnoliopsida > Fabales > Fabaceae > Cicer > Cicer echinospermum. Next base: position 13,338 of record PGTU02004651.1, read on the forward strand.
GAACATCGATTAAATATGACCGTTACTCCAAAATTACTAGCCGTTGGACTTCATCATTACTGAACGATGAGGATTCCCAGCAACGGTACCTAATCGATTGGGAAATCGATTTACTAGGTCAAGAGTATAAAAGGAACAGTTCTAAATCGATTTCTGCACTCTGTTTTCCAGATTTTCTCTGCTTTCTCTTGTGTTCTTCATTCTTCTGCTCTGCATAGTGTTGAATCAGCATTCTACACTCTTACCTACTTCAAATCTACACTAAAATTGTTGTAAATGGCCCGTCGTAAAACAGGACTTCCAAGCACGCACTCCATCTCCATCATCTTCTTCACCAGTGAAACACATATCACCACCCCCAACTTGACAAAAAGTACCCATCCCAACTCACAAATACTTCAAAGATAAAGGAAAGGCTCCTGCCCCAATCCAGGAAAATCGAAGAAACGGAAGCGAACCCCTATTGAAATAGCTCATGGGCTGATCGCCATGGAAAGAGATTATCATAAAAGGAAGAAGAAGCTAATTCTTATCTCCACCTCACTAAGAAAGTCTCTGCACCTAGGGAAAAGAGTAGTACAAACTATCTCTATCTACAGACTTCGCAAAGGGAAAATTCATGAAGCTAGAAGTCATGGATTTTGAGTATTATTGATGTTGTGGAATTCACTTTTCAGAACCACCTCAGGTTCATGGATTGGAAAGTTTTCTGTCTTCTACACTTGATACAGCTATCCAAGGCTGATCAGGGAGTTTATTCTACATTTAAATGACTGAAGAAGGTTTTACTGCTTCAGTTAAAGGAAAAGGATACAAATGACGTTTGATGATTTCTCAACGTTTATCTGGATTGCCCTTTCTACGGCAAATCTATGATGCAAGCACAGAAGCCGACACTGCCGATAAGTTGGGAAGAAAACACTTGATAGACATACCGCAGTTAAAGACCTGATGTGTCGATGGGTTTGTTGAATCGATTTCACTGCCCATGGTCAGATGAAGGTCAATAGAGATGTTGATGTATGCTTTGCGCGTAGCTGAGTTCCACGATCGGGAAAATCATGCAGTGGTCCAGAAGTTGGACATCATACTGCTGTGGGGCTATCCAAAGAGTTAAGGATGAGCTGGTGTTGGATGTGCAAGGCACCATGTTGGAAGCATCTCAAAGCAAGCTGATGTTGCCTTATCCACAGTTGATCACTAAAATCTTCCAAACACTTCAAGGTCTCATTTTGGAATGGGAACTGCTAAAAACGACATTGTGTTTGGTAATCGATTGTTCGAGGAATCAGATGCAGTTGAAACGGTACATGTAAATGGATAAGACCTCAAGCAGCTGCAGGACCCTGTCCAGCCCCAACCTCAACCTCAGGTCTCAAGCCTCCACCAGTCACTGAATCTGCTACTCCTGATTTTGTGAACAGAATATTGGAATTCATTGAAGCTCAGATGGCACACAATGCCAAAGTGTTGGAATCTCAGACCAGATTGGAAGCAAGTTTAAGGACTATGCAAGCCTCCTTGAACTCGGTTGTTCAAGATGTGGATGCGATTCAGACACACCTCGGCATCAAACTGTCATTTGAAGACGTCGCGGATATTGGTCGCCAAGCTGCAGATGAACCTAACCCAAACCCCTAGTTAACCCTGCGACTCACGGTGAGGAGACACCTGCTGAGGTTAATACAGCGGTCTCAACCTCTCCCTTAGATGATAGTGAGGACCAGCCTACACTAGGTGATTAGGACCCTTAGGTTTCATACTGTTTTGCTCTGACCTGTTATAATTCTGTGATGTATGATGAATTTTTATAAATGTTATATCTTTTTGGCTTAATCATCTAAGTTGCTCATTAATTGCATTGATTGATTTTGTCTTTATACATATAAACCTTCATTGTTTCTGATGCACTATGTTATATGTCTTCAAACCCAATGCATATGTTCTTACATAGGGGGAGAAATGTCTACCTTTTGACGTTAACTGACAAAGGCGAGAGAAATATTATAACTGTGTGGCCATGTTGTTATTTGCGTTGATACTTTATGATATAAGGTTTGCTCTGATACGAAAATAATAATAACACTTATGGCTTGTTTTTGAATGCTCAACTCTCAATTGTATGAATTGTTAATATGCCAAAAAGGGAGATGTGGATTTGATCCTTGACTTCCTAATTTTGAAATTATATTAAATTCAACAATGCTATACAATACATGATAAATCTAATTATTTGAATTGAGCAAATTGCAGGAATTAACAATCAATCCACACACTTGAACAGTTGCTTGGAAACACAGAAATCAACAAAAGTTGACTTTTGACTAAAGCAACTCGATTGGGAAATCGTTGCATGACAAGGGTGTAAAGTAAACACAACGTTTGTGTTGTATAATCGATTGGGCAATCGACTGACTAATTAAGAAATTGAAAATGCAAAGTCAGGTAGCCCATCCCAGTTTTGAGGTAATCGTATTGACAAATCGATATACAATTCACAAAGAAAACTGATGAAATAAATCGATTGGCAAACGATGGACAAGTCACAGTATACACCCGAGTTTTAAGGAGTAATCGATTGGCTGTTGGATTTTGATCCTTTGATTCCTAATTTTGACTTAGTGACAATTTCAACAATGTCCATACATCATGATAAATTAATTATTTGAATTGAGCAAAGATTTCAGGAACAACAATCCAAAATCCGAACACAACTTGGAACAGGTTGCTTGAACACAAGAAATCCAAAAAAGTTGACTTTTGACTAAAACAAATCGATTGGGGAAATCGATCATGACCAGTGAAGGAAAACACAACTGTTTGTGTTGGTATAATCGATTGGGCAATCGACTGACTAAATTAGAAATTGAAAATGCACAAGTCAGTAGCATCCCAGTTTTGAGGGTAATCGATTGACAAATCGATTATACAATTCACAAAGTAAAACTGATTGAAATAAATCGATTGGCAAATCGATTGGACAAGTCACAGTGATACCCCAGTTTTAAGGGTAATCGATTGGCAAATCGATTACTTAAAAATCACTTGCAAAATAACTTTTCCTGTGACATACAAATCGATTGGACAATCTATGTTGTAATATTTCAATCAAGTTAAATTTGGTCGAAATCGATTGGGAAATCGATTGAACCAAATCCCAGGTAAGAACGTTTTCAGACAAATACATACAAATCGATTGGCACGTCGATTAGTATCAAAATAGCTGAGTCACTGACTTAAACACAATCGATTGGCAAATCGATTGACAGAACCTTTTGAAAACCCAGTGAACTCTGAGCATGTGACCAAATCGATTTTAAGTATTTGTTAATCGATTATGAAGACTTGATAAATCGATTATGGAATCGATTGATATGTGTTTCAGTTTGAACATAACATCTGCAATCGATTACGAAATCGATTCATATCAGTCTTAACATAATTACTGAGAAATTATTGTTTAAAGAATCGATTGGTAAATCGATTGGCTTATATAGTTTCAAGATTCAAGAAAAACAAGACACACGATAATCGATTGGCAAATCGATTAGACTGGTTTATCACTTTACGAAATCGATTGGGAAATCGATTGATGAATATGTTTTTCAGAAACTATATAAACTGTCTTCAATCATTCTTTCAAAAACAATGATATCAATCTGAAATATACTTTGAATATTCTTGATATACAATAACACTTGGTTAATACACTTGATTATCAACGATCAAAAAGATAGCTGGAAAAGTGATCTTGAAAGACAAGGGTTCTCATAAACAATCTTTGAATATCCAGAATTGTGAGAAGCCACATTGACCAAGATTGAAGACTACTTGTTGTTCTTCCTTAATTCTGTTTGTAATAATTCTTTGAAACAAAAACGAAAGCGAGAAAATCCAGCTAGAAACTGGTGACTACTTTCTTGGGTGAGAGTGCTCAACAAGAAAGAGTTGTACTTTGATTCTGTGTTAGGTTGTCGAGTATCTACAAGGATCAGAGGGTGATCAATAGGAAAGAGATCATTAAGATAGATAGGTTTCGGGGAGGAAACTGGACAATCTGTAATTGATTCTTTCTATTGGAGAAGAAAATCTGAAATCCGTTTGGATTTGCAGGACTGGATGTAGGTTGTCAAGTTGACAACTGAACCAGTATAAATTCTTGGTGCAATCTTCTCTAACCCTTAATCCTTTGATTTACTGTATTGCTATATTTGTATATGTGATTAAAACTAGATGCATGTTAATCATATTCTGTTATAAGTAATATTGTTTAATCTGTTAATTT
>PGTU02004654.1:0-10202 GCA_002896215.2 Cicer echinospermum
AGATCTGACCCTAAACCCATAAACTTAGAAACCCGTATACCTAGAACCAGAAAATCCAATACCCAAAACTGAAACGCGAAAGCTTTATTTGATAACCTATATATATATATACACCACGTGTGTGTATTACTTTATTTGATAACTCTATTTTATTATATGAATGTGAAAGGTGAATCGTGAATGGTGAAAGGTTTAGGGTTTAGGGTGCTAAGACTCACTTAGATAAACAATTTATAAAACAAAACAAGTGTCTCCAGAAAACACTCCTGGAAAGGAGTACAAGTCTGGATTGACAAACTAAAAAGAAAAACGTAATCAAACAAACTAAAGCCCATGTCATCGTCACTTTCTTCCTTTGCCTCTTCCTGCAAACACAAAATATGAAGCACATTCAGTTACTTATATACAATATCATATTAAGTAGCAAGTATGGACTGCATCAAGCTATAAGTTTTTTAGTACAATATGCAGTTAATAAAGTCTGTGCAGTGCTGATTACGAACTGCATAACCTATAATAATACTACATTAAACTCAATTAATGTGAGAGCAAAATAATACCCAAAAATACTATTACTAATTGTGGATAATTACACTCAAAGAACTATTAAGCTACAATTGATAGTTGAATTCCTAAATTTCAATGAAACTACAACAATCAAATTACAATCTTGTTACCATAAAGCAAATAATATCTTTGTTGTCGTTCAGACAGCGAAATTACAAACAATAGGTTTACATATAAATATTCCGAATTGGGCTCAGAGAAACCAGAAACAGGACTCGGTAAATAAAAGTGACAAGTATAAAAAAAATACAGCAAGCACAAATAATCTGTTCTATGTGTTCTCAAAAACTATTAAGTCTATTTCATGTCTTTATACATCTAAAAGGGTTACAGTCTACCCGCATTAAAAAAAAATTAAACCCCACTAATTATTGTCTAATCTGTTGAACATCGAGGTATACATTTAACACTACATTCAACAAAGCCTCTATGAAATGATCATCCAAACTTGAAAATGTACACAAATTTCAATTTACAATTGAAGTTTCAATAGTATTAGGTTAAAACATCAATCAATAATATATCATTACTAAATATAACCCTTAAGACAGAAACCTAATATAAAGCATTACTAACAGTACCTTCTTGGCCTCAGCGACAGGTGCGGCAGCTGCAGCGGCTCCACCAACAGCAGCAGCGACAGGTGCAGATACGGCAACAGCGGCACCACCGGCAGCGCCAGCGTTCAAAACGAGATCGTCAATGCTCTTATTCTGAGGATCAAGCTTTCTATTTCTGTATTAGACTTTTTATGCTTTAGTTTTCTTATAGAATATCTTTTTCTTTGTTGGACTTCATCTGAGTACTAAAGAGCTAAAAAGCTAAAAAGCTTATTGAATAGAGCATACACAAAGAAAATAAATATGTATACTGAATAATTAAGCAAAAGACTTGATGTTTTTTCCTTCCAAAGTAGCTTTCCCCTCTCATTATAGCTGTTGAATTAGTCATCAGCCAATTCTTTTAAAAATAATGTATATAATTATAGTTGTCAACATAGTTGGTTTAGTATTGTGAAGAGGATAGTTGCTTGGCTACCTAAGAACTAGTTTTAGAACTTATAAATGAGAATCATTATTTAATCATGGTTCATGTTGTGTGGCGAATGCCGCAGACTGATGTTTTTTTTTTCTTTTCCAGTTATATAAATATGTTTATTCAATGGATTTGATTATGTTGTGTTATGCTTGTTTCGCTTAATTCCTCGGTTCTGTTGGTATATTCAAGTCCTTCAAATCTTCAATGATATTTTGGTTTATAATTACATATATATGTTATTTATCACGGGATTCTGATTTGATGTCTTGTAATTTATAACTTTGATGGCACAGAAATTTGAAATAGTCATTGAGGATCAAGCTGGAAAACAGTTCAAATGTAGGATCAATTGAGGAAGCCGAAATGACAAATCAATGGATTGATTTATTTAGGGATTTGATATATGAATACTTGATTTGCTCGGCATTGTAAAGACATCCACAACTTTCTCTTTTTGTTATGAGCATTTTAAGATTCCCTTCATTAAGTGGCTTCAAACCTTTTTGTGAATCCCCAAAACAAAAGTAAAAAATCAAATTCATCCGTAAATATAAATTACTTTGTTACTTTTTTTTTAATTGAAATTATTTTAGTCTAATTTCATGAAAAACTTGAATCTAAAATAGATTTTCTTTCTGCAGTACGGGTACCTGGTCGCATGTGCAAGAGCGAAGTGATCGTTATATTTTTTTTAGCTTTCCTACTTTTATGGTTGCATGTGCAAAAGTGAAGTGGTCATTATATTTTTTTAGCTTTCTTACTTTCATTTCTACGGCTCAAGTGGATATGCTTTGATTGCTTATTGCTCATTCAGGTTAGGACTAAAAACTAAAATATTTGGATTCTTACCCCATTTTCAACATGTTTTCTGTTTTGTGTCTACCTAATTCAGCATGCCTTGAATTATTTAGTACTTGGGTTACACATTATATTAAAGATGTTGTCTATAGGTTTGAAGTAGGACACATAAGATTTTGCCTTTAAGTGAAACTATTTACTACTTGGGTTTGCACTTTGCACACGTGTCAGTATATTGGAACCCTAAAACCAAAATCTGAAACCCTTAACATGAAACCCTAATATTGGAACCCTAAACCCGAAACCCTAAACCCAAAACCCTAAACTCGAAACACTAAACTCGAAACTTTAACTCGAAATCCTAAACCCAAAAATCTAAACTCGAAACCCTAAACCCGAAACCCTAAATTCGAAACACTAAACCCTAAACCCGAAACGCTTAACCTGAAACCCTGAACCTGAAACTCTAATCATGAATCCCTAAACCCTAAACCCAAAACTAGAAACCCTATACCTAGAACCAAAAACCCAAAATCCGAAACGCGAAAATCTAAACCCCAAACCTCAAACCCTAAACCCGAAAATTGAAACCTTAATGTCGAAACACTAAACCCTAAATCCAGAAACTCGAAACCCTAAACGCAAAACCGTAAACCCAAAATCTTAAACAAGAAATTCTATACCCGAAACCCGAAACCCAAAACTCTAAACCTGAAACACTAAACTCGAAACTTAAACCAGAAATCCTAAACCCTAAACCGTAAACCCTAAACCCTAAACCCCTAAACCTGAAACCCTAAACCCGAAACATTAAACTTGAATCCCGACACCCTAAACCTGAAACTCTAAAACTAAAACCCTAATCCTGAAACACTTAACTTGAAACCCTAAACACGAAACCCTTAACTTGAAACCCTAAAAATGAAACCTTAATGTTGAAACCCTAAACCCGAAACCCAAAACCCGAAACTCGAAACCCAAAACCAGAAACCTTAAACCTAAATCCAGAAACTCTAAACTCGACACTCAAATTCCGAAACCCTAAACCTGATACCCTTAACTCGAAACCCAAAATCCTTAACCTGAAACCCTAATATTGAAACCCGAAACCAGAAACTTTAAACCTAAATCCAGAAACCCTATACTCGAAACCCTAAACACAAAATCCTAAACCAGAAATCTTAAACCTGAAATCCTAAACTCGAAACCCGAAACTAAAAATTCTAAATCCTAAACCCTAAACCCGAAATCTGAAACCGTTAACCTGAAACCCTAATCCTGAAATCCTTATCCCGAAACCCTAAACCCAAACATAGAAACCCTACACCTAGAACAAAAAACCCAAAACCCGAAACCCTAAATCCTAAACCCGAAACTCGAAACCCTAAACATGAAACCCTACACTTGAAACCCTAAATCAGAAACCTTAATCCTGAAACCCTAAACCTAAAACCTTTAACCTAAATCCAGAAACCCTAAACTCGAAATCCTAAACCCAAAACCCTAAACCCTAAACCTTAAACCCTAAACCCGAAAACCAAAATCCTAAACCCGAAACCTTAAAACCGAATCCGGAACGCTTAATATGAAACCTTAATCTTGAAACCCTAAACCCGAAACTTAAACCCGAAATCCTAAACCCAAAAATCTAAATTCAAAATCCTAAACCTGAAATCCTAAATGCTAAACCTGAAACCCTAATTTCGAAACCCTAAATCTGAAACCCAAAACCCGAAACGCTTAACCCAAAACCCTAAATCCAAAACCCTAAACCCTAAACCATAAACCCAAAAATCTAAACTCGAAACCCTAAACCCAAAAATCTAAACTCGAAACCCTAAACCCAAAAATCTAAACTCGAACCCTAAACCCGAAATCCTCGAAATCCTAAATGCTAAACTTGAAATCCTAATCCCAAAACCCTAAACACGAAACCCATAACATGAAACTCTAAACTCGAAACCCTAAATTAGAAATCTTAATCCCGAAACCCTAAACCTGAAACCTTAAACCTAAATCCAGTAACCCTAAACTCGAAGCCCAAAGCCCTAAACCCAAAATCCTAAACCATAAACCCTAAACCTGAAACCATAAACCCGAAAAGCAAACTCCTAAACCGAAACCCAAAACCGTAAAACCGAAATACGAAACCCTTAACCTGAACCACTTATCTTGAAACCCTAAACCCAACACCCTAAACCTGAAACACTAAAATCGGAACTTAAACTCGAAATCCTAAACCCAAAAATCTAAACTCGAAACCCTATACCTGAAATGCTAAATGCTAAACCTGAAACCTTGATTCCAAAACCCTAAATCCGAGACCGTAAACCCTAAACCTTAAACGCTTAACTTGAAACCTGAAACCCTAAACCTAAAACTCTAATCATGAAACCATAAACCCTAAACCCAAAACTAGAAACCCTATACCTAGAACCAAAAACCCAATACCCAAAAACTGAAACGCGAAAACTTAAACCCCAAACCTCAAACCCTAAACCCGGAACCCAAAACTCTAAACCCGAAACCAAAAACTCTAAATCCGAAATCCTAAACCCGAAACCATAAACCCGAAACCCTAAACTTGAATCGCGAGACTCTAAACCTGAAACCCTAAACCCAAAACCGTAATCCTGAAACTCTTAACCTGACAGCCTAACCACGAAACCCTTAACTCGAAACCCTAAAACTAAAACTTTAATGTTGAAATCCTAAACCCGAAACTCGAAACCCAAAACAAGAAACCTTAAACCTTAATCCCGAAACCCTAAACCCAAAACCCTAAACCCAAAATCCTAAACTAGAAATCCCAAACCTGAAACCCTAAACCTGATACCCTAAAATCGAAACCGAAAATCTTAAACCCGAATCCCTAATCATGAAACCCTAAACCCTAAAACCTAAACTTGAAACCCGAAACTCAACCCAAAACAAGAAACTTTAAACCTAAATCAAGAAACTCGAAACCCTAAACCCAAAACCATAAACCCAAAATCCGAAACAAGAAATCCTATACCCGAAACCAAAAAATCCTAAATCCCAAATCACTTAACCCGTAACCAGAAACCCTAAATCAAAAAATCTAAACCCGAAACCCTAAACCCGAAATCCAAAATGCTAAACCTGAAACCCTAATCCCAGAACCCTAAATCTGAAACCCTAAACCCTGAACCCGAAACGCTTAACCTGAAACCCTAAGCTCAAAACCCTATTCCTCATAAACCCTAAATCCTAAACCCTAAACCGTAAACCGTAAACCATAAACCGTAAATCCTAAACCCAAAACTCTAAATCCCCAAAACTCTAAACTCCAGACCCTAAACTTGAATCCCGAAACCCTAAACCCTAAACCCAAAAATCTAAACTCGAAACCTTAAAACCGAAATCCTAAATGCTAAACCTGAAACCCAAATCAAAAACCCTAAACACGAAACCCAAAACATGAAACCGTAAACTCGAAACCCTAAATCGGAAACCTTAATCCTAAAACCCTAAACCTGAAACCTTAAACCTAAATCCAGAAACCCTAAACCCAAAACCCTAAACCCTAAACCCAAAATCCTAAACCCTAAACCCTAAACCCAAAATCCTAAACCCTAAACCCTAAACCTGAAACCCTAAACCCGAAAACCAAAATCCTAAACGCGAAACCCTAAAACCAAAATCCGAAACCCTTAACATGAAACCCTAATATTGGAACCCTAAACCCGAAACCCTAAACCCAAAACCCTAAACCCGAAACACTAAACTCGAAACTTTAACTCGAAATCCTAAACCCAAAAATCTAAACTCGAAACCCTAAACCCGAAACCCTAAATTCGAAACACTAAACCCTAAACCCGAAACGCTTAACCTGAAACCCTGAACCTGAAACTCTAATCATGAATCCCTAAACCCTAAACCCAAAACTAGAAACCCTATACCTAGAACCAAAAACCCAAAATCCGAAACGCGAAAATCTAAACCCCAAACCTCAAACCATAAACCCGAAACCCAAAACTCTAAACCCGATACCAAAAACTGTAAACCCGAAACCCTAAACCTGAAACCCTAAACTTAAAACCCTAATCCTGAAACCCTAAACACGAAACCTATTAACTCAAAACCCTAAAATTGAAACCTTAATGTCGAAACCCTAAACCCTAAATCCAGAAACTCGAAACCCTAAACGCAAAACCCTAAACCCAAAATCTTAAACAAGAAATTCTATACCCGAAACCCTAAACCCAAAACTTTAAACCTGAAACACTAAACTCGAAACTTAAACCAGAAATCCTAAACCCTAAACCGTAAACCCTAAACCCTAAACCTGAAACCCTAAACCCGAAACCTTAAACTTGAATCCCGACACCCTAAACCTGAAACTCTAAAACTAAAACCCTAATCCTGAAACACTTAACTTGAAACCCTAAACACGAAACCCTTAACTTGAAACCCTAAAAATGAAACCTTAATGTTGAAACCCTAAACCCGAAACCCAAAACCCGAAACTCGAAACCCAAAACCAGAAACCTTAAACCTAAATTCAGAAACTCTAAAGTCGACACTCAAAACCCAAAACCCTAAACCTAATACCCTTAACTCGAAACCCAAAATCCTTAACCTGAAACCCTAATATTGAAACCCGAAACCCTAAACCCGAAACCAGAAACTTTAAACCTAAATTCAGAAACGCTATACTCGAAACCCTAAACCCAAAATCCTAAACCAGAAATCTTAAACCTGAAATCCTAAACTAAAAATTCTAAATCCTAAACCCTAAACCCGAAATCTAAAACCGTTAACCTGAAACCCTAATCCTGAAATCCTTATCCCGAAACCCTAAACCCAAACATAGAAACCCTATACCTAGAACAAAAAACCCAAAACCCGAAACCCTAAATCCTAAACCCGAAACTCGAAACCCTAAACATGAAACCCTATACTTGAAACCCTAAATCAGAAACCTTAATCCTGAAACCCTAAACCTAAAACCTTTAACCTAAATCCAGAAACCCTAAACTCGAAATCCTAAACCCAAAACCCTAAACCCTAAACCTTAAACCCTAAACCCGAAAACCAAAATCCTAAACCCGAAACCTTAAAACCGAATCCGGAACGCTTAATCTGAAACCCTAATCTTGAAACCCTAAACATTAAACTCGAAACTTAAACCCGAAATCCTAAACCCAAAAATCTAAATTCAAAATCCTAAACCTGAAATCCTAAATGCTAAACCTGAAACCCTAATTCCGAAACCCTAAATTTGAAACCCAAAACCCGAAACGCTTAACCCAAAACCCTAAATCCGAAACCCTAAACCCTAAACCATAAACCCAAAAATCTAAACTCGAAACCCTAAATCCAAAAATGTAAACTGGAACCCTAAACCCGAAATCCTAAATGCTAAACTTGAAATCCTAATCCCAAAACCCTAAACACGAAACCCATAACATGAAACCCTAAACTCGAAACCCTAAATTAGAAATCTTACTCCCGAAACCCTAAACCTGAAACCTTAAACCTAAATCCAGTAACCCTAAACTCGAAGCCCAAAACCCTAAACCCAAAATCCTAAACCATAAACCCTAAACCTGAAACCATAAACCCGAAAAGCAAATTCCTAAACCGAAACCCAAAACCGTAAAACCGAAATACGAAACCCTTAACCTGAACCACTTATCTTGAAACCCTAAACCTGAAACACTAAAATCGGAACTTAAACTCGAAATCCTAAACACAAAAATCTAAACTCGAAACCCTATACCCGAAATCCTAAATGCTAAACCTGAAACCTTGATTCCAAAACCCTAAATCCGAGACCCTAAACCCTAAACCCGAAACGCTTAACTTGAAACCTGAAACCCTAAACCTAAAACTCTAATCATGAAACCATAAACCCTAAACCCAAAACTAGAAACCCTATACCTAGAACCAAAAACCCAATACCCAAAAACTGAAACGGAAAACTTAAACCCCAAACCTCAAACCCTAAACCCGAAACCCAAAACTCTAAACCCGAAACCAAAAACTCTAAATCCGAAATCCTAAACCCGAAACCATAAACCCGAAACCCTAAACTTGAATCGCGAGACTCTAAACCTGAAACCCTAAACCCAAAACCGTAATCCTGAAACACTTAACCTGAAAGCCTAACCACGAAACCCTTAACTCGAAACCCTAAAACTAAAACTTAAATGTTGAAATCTGAAACTCGAAACCCAAAACAAGAAACCTTAAACCTTAATCCAGAAACCCTAAACCCAAAACCCTAAAACCAAAATCCTAAACTAGAAATCCCAAACCCGAAACCCTAAACCTGATACCCTAAACTTGAAACCGAAAATCTTAAACCCGAATCCCTAATCATGAAACCCTAAACCCTAAAACCAAAACTCGAAACCCGAAACTCAACCCAAAACAAGAAACTTTAAACCTAAATCAAGAAACTCGAAACCCAAACCCTAAACCCAAAATCCGAAACAAGAAATCCTATACCCGAAACCAAAAAATCCTAAATCCCAAATCACTTAACCCGTAACCAGAAACCCTAAATCAAAAAATCTAAACCCGAAACCCTAAACCCGAAATCCAAAATGCTAAACCTGAAACCCTAATCCCAGAACCCTAAATCCGAAACCCTAAACCCTGAACCCGAAACGCTTAACCTGAAACCCTAAACTCAAAACCCTATACTTCATAAACCCTAAATCCTAAACCCTAAACCGTAAATCCTAAACCGTAAATCCTAAACCCAAAACTCTAAATCCCCAAAACTCTAAACTCCAGACCCTAAACTTGAGTCCCGAAACCCTAAACCTTAAACCCTACACCTAAAACCCTAAACCTCCTAAACGCTAAATCAAACCCTAAACTGTAAACTGTAAACCGTAAACCCTAAACACTAAACCGTAAATCGTAAACCCTAAACCCTAAACTCTAAATCCCCAAAACTGTAAACCCCAAACCCTAAACTTGAATCTCGAAACCCTAAGCCAGAAACCCTACACCTAAAACCCTAATCTTGAAACACTTAACCCGAAACCCTAAACACTAAAACCCAAAACATGAAAACATAAACTCGAAACCATTAACTCGAAACCCTAAACTTGAAACCTTAATCGTGAAACCTTTAACTCGAATTCCTAAACTTGAAACCTCAATTGTGAAACCCTAATCCCCAAACCCTAAACTCAAAACTCGAAACCCTAAACCAGAAACTTTAAACCTAAATCCAGAAACCCTAAACTCGAAACCCTAAACCCAAAATCCTAAACCAGAAATCGTAAACCCGAAACCCTAAAACTGAAACCCAAAACCAAAAATTCTAAATCCTAAACCCTAATCCTGAAACCCTTATCCCGAAACCCTAAACCCAAAACTACAAACCCTATACCTAAAACAAAAAACCTAAAACCCTTTAACCCCAAACCCAAAACTCTTAACCAGAATCTCTAAACTGGAAACCCTAAACTCGAAACAGTAAACTTGAATCCAGAAACCCTAAACCTAAAACCCTTAAATAGAAACCGTAAACAGAAACCCAAAACATGAAACCCTAAACTCGAAACCCTAAATCGAAAACCTTAATCCTGAAACCTAAACTTGAAACCTTGAACCCAAATCCAGAAACCCTAAACTCGAAACATTAAACCCAAAACCCTAAAACCAAAATCCTAAACCCTCAACCCTAACCCCTAAACCGGAAACCCTAAATTCGAAAACCAAAATCGTAAACCCGAAACCCTAAAACCGAAATCTGAAACCCTTAACCTGAAACCCTAATCTTGAAACCCTAAATCTGAAACCCTAAACTCGAT
>PGTU02004655.1:0-17212 GCA_002896215.2 Cicer echinospermum
GATATAAAAATACGTCATGTGTATGATCAATGATATATTGCACACATTCATATATATGAGTTCCCACCCGTTCATCGTCTCATGTGCTTCAAATGCAAGCATCTCTAATAATCTACAAATCGTAGGGTCAGCACATTAGATGCAGGACTCAGTTAGTATTATGACCTTCAAGTCTAACAGCGTGCAGAAGATTTCACTTCTGGAAATGATTTGCATTGAGATAGAATGGGAAAGCTCCATAATTAAGAAGCGTAGAGTTACATAGGTTCTAATTATACAGTAATCTCTAACTTTATGTCCATTAATAATCATGTCTCAGAAGAGCAATTATATGTATGGATGTCTGTGATAGGTCTAAAATATAGTCCACAATTTGACCTATGTCCACGTTTAGGCAAAGTGAGGACACATCACCTCTCTACAAAAATTTCTAACATCTTATCTCTAACTAGCGGAGTATCAGTTTACGTATCATTCACTCCAAATGGACGTAACATTATGTGGTCGTCATAGGATGAAACCAATTTAATCTTTTACTCCAACTGATCTATTGTATTCATATATGTCATGCAAATGATGAATCTCGATGTGGGTCAAACATGCATACACGCCGAGAAGAAGATTCATCTATATATTCAACTTGTAGAGTTCAGGAAGCATATGGTACAAGACCTATAGATAGATCATTTTATGAAGCATTTAAAACAACTCAACCACCATAAAAAAATAAATCAATATCACATTTTTTAAAACAAGTTATCGGGTACTACATTGTTAATATATAATAGAAATGTTTTTATTTAATTATTATATTAATAATATTTTTTCTATTTTAAATTATATCAATTAAGCAACCATTCAATAGTCATTCCATATCTTCTAAGATAGGCGTTCCATATTTGGTAGTATTCAATGAGTCACTTCAATTAGTCCAATCACAGGTTCAGTAGTCGTCGTTCTCATATTTGGTAGTCATTCAATTAGTCAATCACTCAGTAGTCGTTCCATATTTTGTTTGAGAGGTAATAATGGGTGCATTTGTTTAGAAAAAAAATATATTTCTTGAAATCAAAAAAGATGTTCTTTAGGGGTATTAAATGATGTTTATGCTATTCAGATTTTTTATAAATTATTTTTGTTAGAAAAAATTATTTGTTTTATATTACATATATATAGATATGTACATTGCTATTGGTATTGGGTGTGAGAGCATCTATGTGGTATGAATAGAGCCTTAAATCGCTTTAATATGAATAAGGCTTTAAAATAGGCTTCCCAGGTCATTGCCCAATCTTTTAAAATAGGTTAGACCAGGCCGGAACAAAAAAAAGAAAATAACTGATGACAGCGCCGTAAGGCCTAAAAAGTTAATCGTAGGCCAGATCCTCGAACCTTTCAAAGTCGAAAGACATAGCCTAACCATATTCATCCTTAGCCATGACTCAAAGAAATAATTAAGTCCCATAATGAATGCTTTTGGTGATGAAGGTGTTAATTACTTAGTCATTTCAATTTTCATAAATTTATTTATTCTTATGATCTTTAATTTTTTTATTATTTACACACCTTTTACATGTAGTCCAATTTCTAAGTAAATCGATCCAATATCAATGTTAGCCATGTCGAAGATTCCTGATAGTGTGATGATATCCAATCAAATGATATTTATTTTTTAAAAAGAACATAAAATAAAATACTAGCATTTTCAATTTTTATAACAATAACCAACTAAATGATGTTGGGTGGCTTCACTCCCCAAGTGGACCACCAAATTTTATTAATATTTATTATTATTAGTAATTAATATTGTTATTATTGAAACAAAGAAAAAAAAAGGTATTTAATGGTTTGGGCCCATGTGAAGAAAATAAAGGGATTTAGAAATGCCCTAAGAAGAGTAAGAAGAACGACATCCAGAGAAGAAAAATAAAGGTTTGGTTCCGGTGGTAGTAGCGGTGTGTAGCAACTTGCGTTCGTTTGCTTGCTCCGTTGAATCTACAATTTTAATATGTTATATCCTACCACTAATTTATTATGTTTACTAGTTACAGTTTAAGATATTTACCTCTCTCTTGAGCAAGTAACTTATGCATACCACTTAGTGGAAGGTGTTATAATAAGTTTATATTATTTCTTATGTGTCCCTATTGAGTATTAGAAGACTCTGGCTATCCTATTATAGTGGAATTTTTATCTTTACTATGTCGATGTGATTTTTATTCTCTCAATTTGAGGATAATGTCTCCATGTTAAAAATGTGTGTCGTCCATATTTAATTTTCTGTCAACGATATTTACTTCTCTAGCCGCCAATTGTGATTGTCTTTTTGCCCATTTATCTGCACAGGCAGCGGAAAAATATTCCGCATTAGTTGAGAATTCATTCATAGAATTAACTTCCTCAAACACGACAACTCTGAACAGTCTATAGCAAGTCAAGAAGCAGTCGAGGACTAGAAAAGAAGTGATATGCTATCATTGTGGCAAAGCGGGTCACCTAAAAAGAAATTGCAGGTTCCTTTTGAGAGATCAATCAAGGGAAAGAGATGAATACAAAGAAAAGAAAAGTGATAAAGATACAATAGCAGTTGCATATGTTAGTAATGTCTACATTGTTTGTGATGATAATTCCATAAACCTTGCATGTCAGGATTTAACTTGGATTATAGATTCGGGTGCCCTCATATCAATGTTACTCCTACGCTTGATTTCTTCTCATCTTATAGTGCTGGTGATTTGGCATGGTAAAAATGGAAGATGAAGGAGTATGTAAAAATTATCGGTGTGAGAGATATTTGGGTTTGAAATTGGGATTGGTGCAAGCTTCAATTGAAGAATGTTAGACATGTTCATGTAATATTCGTCTCAATTTGATTTCAGTGAAAAACTTTGGATATTGATGATTATCCCACTTACCTTGGTGGTGGTGGTATATGTAAAATCACCAACGGATTCGTAGTGGTTGCAAAGGAGCTAAGTTCCCACTTTCTCTATAGGATGGCTATGAAGCTATGCAAAGGAAGAATGAATACAATTGAATATGCATCTTCTGATTTAGGGTATATCCGCCTCGGTCACTTGAGTGAGAAATGACTCAGCATACTTGGGAAGAAAAATTTTCTTCCTGTGAAAGTACGTCTCTAAAAACTTGCACTCATTGTTTTGCTGGAAAAGAACATAGAGTTTCTTTTCATAATATTGGTCCTCATAGGAGGTAAAATATTCTTGATTTAGTTCATACTGATGTTTGTATGATGGATAGTAAACCTTTGGGTGGTGCATCATATTTTGTTACTTTTATTGACGATCGCTCTAGAAAAGTGTGGGTCTTTCCTTTGAAATCTAATACCAGGTATTTGGAGTCTTCAAGCACTTTCATGCAAGTGTTAAAAGAGAAAAAAGAAGAAAATTAAAAATGTGTTCAATCAGATAACGGTGGTGAATACAGAGGTCCATTTGAAGAGTAATTGTAGAGAACTTGGAATTAGGTTTGAGAAAATAGTTCCAAAGACACTTCAACATAATGGTATTGCAGAGAGAACGAATCATACGATTAATGACCGAATCAGATCTCTCATGCAAAATTATCGAAATCCTTTTGGGGTGAAACAATGAAAATTGCAGTGGATTTGATCAATCTTTCTCATTCTATTCCACTTGATGGTGATGTTCCAAATAGAGTATGGACAGGGAAAGATGTCTCTTACTGTCATTTGAGAGCTTTTGGATGCAGATGTTTTGTTCACGTTCCAAGAGATGATAGCTCCAAGCTTGATAGTAAATCCAAACAATGTATATTCGCCGGTTATGGTGATAAAGAATTTGGTTATATATTGTGGGATCCGGTTGACAAGAAAATTATCAGAAGTCGAGATGAGATATTTCTTGAAGACCATACTGTTGAAGATTTTGATAAAGCGAAAACCAGAAACCAAATTCCAGAAGTTATATTGATGTTGCGCCTAAGCCCCCTATAGAAACTCTTGTTGATGGAGGAGATAAAGAGGTAGATGATGAGAATGTAAATGATGATCATGTACCTCACCATGATAAACAGGTTCCAGTTGAGCACCAAACGAGTTTGAGTTGAGAAGATCTACTAGAGAACGTCAACCTTCTCAAAGATATCCTCCACATGAGTATGTTATGATCATTGATAGTGGAGAGCCAGAGTACTATCAAGAAGCTATTACAAATGTTGATAAAGAAAATTGGTTGAAGGCCATGCAAGAAGAGATGAATTCCTTGCATGAGAATCACCCATTTGATTTGGTAAAGTTGCCTAAGGAAAAAAAAAATCACTTAAGAGCAAATGGGCATACAAGATAAAGGAAGAAGAGAATAGTTCTCAACCAAGATACAAAGTAAAATTGGTTGTGAAAGGTTTTAATCAGAGAAATGGTATTGACTTTGATGAAATTTTTTCACCTGTGGTGAAGATGTCCTGTATTCGAGTTGTGCTTGAGTTAGTAGCTAGTTTGAACCTAGAAGTTGAACAACTTGATGTGAAAACTACATTCCTTCATGGTGATTTAGAGGAAGAGATCTATATGGAGCAACTAGAGGGTTTCAAAGTCAAAGGTAAAGAACAACTTGTGTGTAAGTTGAAGAAAGTTTGTATGGACTCAAACAAGCACCTCAACAATGGTTAGAAGAAGTTTGATTCTTTCATGGAGAAACATGGTATGGTAAAACTACTTCTGACCATTGTGTGTGTTTATCAAGAAATTCTCTGACGATGATTATATTATTCTCTTGTTATATGTGGATGACATGTTGATTGTTGGTCATGACACTAAGAAGATTCAATCTCTAAAGAAATATTTGAACAAGTCTTTGGCAATGAAAAACTTGGGTCCTGCAATGCAAATTATGGCATGAGAGTTACTCGTGACAAGAAGCATAATAAATTGTGGTTGTCTCAACACAATTACATTGAGAAAATGTTAGAGAGGTTCAACATGAGCAATTGTAAACCTCTTTCTACTCCATTTGCTACTCATTTTAAATTGAATTCTGATCAATGTCCTACAAGTGAGAAAGACAAAGAAGAGATTAAGAATATTCCTTATACATCTGCAGTTGGGTAGTTTGATGTATGTTATGGTATGCACAAGGCCAGATATTTCTCATGCAGTTTGAGTTGTTAGTCGGTTTCTCTCTAAGCATGGTAAAGATCGTTGACAATAGTGAAGTGGATTCTCAGATACCTCAGAGGCACTTCCAAAGTGTGCTTATGCTATGGAGGTGGTGAACTTGTGTTGGATGACTACACAAATGCAGAAATGACGGGTGATCTTGATTCTAGAAAGTCTACTTCTGGTTATATGATGACGTTTGCAGGGGAAGCTGTGCCTTGACAATCAAGGTTGCAAAAGGGTGTTGCTTTATCCACTATTGAAGCTGAGTACATTGCAGCAACTGGAGCTTCCAAAGAACTCTTGTGGATGAAGAAATTCCTACATGAGTTAGGTCTCAAGCAAGAGAAGTTTGTGTTATTCCGTGACAGTCAGAATGCGATCCATCTCAGCATGAATCCGACTTTTTGTGCAAAGTTAAAGCGTATTGAAGTGATGTATCATTGGATACGAGATGCACTGGAAATGAAATCATTTTTAATTGAGAAGATTCATACATACGAGAATGGTTTAGATATGATGACAAAGACCTTGTCTGTTTCAAAGATGATATATTGTAGAAAGAAGGCCGACATGACTGAGCACCTTCCCACTTGAGTCGTGAGGGGGAGATTTGTTAGGTGAGCTCACTCCCCAAGTGGAACCCACCAAATTTTATTAATATTATTATTATTAGTATTAATATTGTTATTATTGAAAAAAAGAAAGAAAAAAGGCTTTAATGGGCTTGACCCATGTGAAGGAAATAAAAGGGATTTAGAAATCCTTAAGGAGTAAGGAAGAACGGCATCCAAAGAAGAAAAATAAGGGTTTGGTTCCGGTGGTGGTAACAGGTGTGTAGCAAACTTGCTCCGTTTGATCTACAAATTTAATATGTTATTCCTACCACTGCCACTGAGTTTATTACTTTTAATATACAGTTTGAGTAATTTTACCTTCTCTAAGAGTTACTTTGGTATACCCACTTTAGTGGAAGTTGTTATAATGTTGTTTTTGTTGATTGATCTTCAATATTGTTATTAGGTAGACTTTGGTGTACCATTAATTATTACAGTGAATGTTTTTACTGGACTAAGTCCCATGGTGTTTATTCTCTCAATTTGAGGGAAATTTTTCACATTAAAATTGTGTTTTGTCTCATATTTAATTTTCTGCCAATTATTTTTGCACGTGTAATTGTATTTTCTTTTTGGCTATTTAGTGGGAGAGAAAATATTAATTATCTCTAATTATCTCTTATTTTTCCCAACAAATGATAAGGAGAGATTTGACTGTGTAAAACTTGGCTTTGGACCCTAGTATTTATGCAATATTAGTGTTGAATAAGCCAAAACCATTGGAAGTCATAGATACAATATGACATATTATAACAAAAATACTGTTTAGAAATGCATGGTTGTAGCATCCATTGCTATTTTGAGAAAAAGGGTTTGAGAGATAATATTGGGTTAAAGCTAACTTTAACGGAAAGTAAACATTTCTTTTATATTCAAACGCATGAAAGTAAGTACCTGTCAACAAATTAATTAAAATAACAAGAGTCGGACAAAAAATACAACCCAAAATATAATGTTCTGTTATAATTTCATAAATAAAATAAGGTAATCCATAAAATTCAACTATTAATGATTTATATGTTATTCTGATGTCTTAGACAATGAAACGATGCAACCAAAAATTTGACCAGTCGCAGATCATTGAAGTAAATAAAATGTTGTCTTCTATGTTACTTTTTCTTTTTCATTACCCAAATTTATTTTGAATCAAGGTTAAAATATTTTTTTTTATTTTCTTTTTTGTTCTTTCTATTATTATTGTCGTGGGAGTTTTTCACTAGAAATATAAAGAATCATTCTAGTAGATTTTTGAGAAGAAGATGAAACAAGAGAGAATGCTTGATTCAACATTTTATATTTCTACTTTTCCCTTCTATTACTTTTTAAAATTTCTTCTTGTTGTATGTTTCTTACTGTTTTTTATTTATGAACAGAAAAATTCTTAAAATGTACCAACAGAAAACAAATATCATTGAAAAAAACTTCTTTTAATTTACCAACCAAAAAATCATCTTCATCTTTTTGTTTACAAACAAAAAATTTAAGAAAATTTGTATCAACGTAATATATATCTAGAAAAATTTGATACTCTGGAAATTATATAACTACCATTTTTTCATCAACAGACACCTAATTAAAAGTAGGGACATTTTAATCTAAAATACTTCTTTACCCAACATATTACATATTACCCAATATACTTTTTGTTTACTCTTAATTATATAATATATATTCTATATTTCTTCACCTATTAATCGATGCATATCTCTTTTTTCTGTCCTTCATATTTAGATTCACATTCAAATTTCACTATTATATATCTTTTTCATTTCAAATCTAAATATCTTATTTCTTACATCTTTTTTCAATCATTTTATTCTTTCTTTTTCTCATTCTCATCTTCAATTTCACCTTCTCTAACCAAGAGACTTTTTTTGTTGCTAAAAAGTTGAAAGATCTTCTTTCCTACAAACAAGAATAAGAAAAACACAGGTAAATAAATAAAATTTATTTTTATCTTCCATGTTAAGTTTTCTTTTCCTACACAAATTTATTTTAAATCAAAATTAACATGTTTTCAGTTTTATTTTTCTTTCTATTCTTCTTTTCGTGGTAGATTTTAACTAAAAATATAGAACAATATTTTACTAGGTTTGGAGAAGAAGACGAAACAAGAGAAAAAGTTTGATTCAACATTTTGGATTTTTATTTTTCACTTCTACTACTTTTCAAAATTTCTTGTTGCTGTCTGTTGTTTCCTTTTTTATTTTTCAACAACAAAAATTTTTAAAAAATATGAATAGAATACAAATGTCATTAAAAAAAACTTTTTTTTATTTACTAAAAATTTAAGAAAATTGTATCAATATAGAAAAAATCATACAAGTGAAACAAAAATAAATAAGGAGAAATAGACTAATAATTTTATTAGATCCTAAAAACATTGAATCCGTCATTTTTTCTAAACAAAATTGAACTCTACACTTAAAACACACACAAAATACAGAAGTATACTTACAAAAACATAAAACAGAATAGTCTAAATGGAGAAAATATTTTGTTCCATGGAATTGATTCTAAAAATGATAATAGATTAAAAAAAATATCCAAGATATACAATCATATTCTAAAAGATAGACCCAAAAAGAAAATTCCCACAATTTAATGTCAAGATCATGAAACAAATTCGTTCAAATGATAGCTTATGTGATGAAAGTTGCATATCTAGTGCTAAATTCAATACATGACCTTTAAGGTGCTTGGATTTCAAGATTTTTATGGCAGAGCTCCGACGTCAATTTAATAGTTTTGAAAAAAAAAAAAAAAAAAAAGATGGAAAGTAAGTCATTGATGAGAGGAAGAGATTGATAGTGATGGTCTCACCATTGGAGGCCAGATGACGGTGTACTTAGCCACATAATAGGAGGAGGCGACTGGGACTTTTTGAAAGAAGAGAACAATTTCTCTGCTTCTCTTTGCTAGGAGACATAGGGAGAGAAAAAAAAATTACGTGTAACTTGGGTAATATATGTAAGGAAAACAAATTAGACAATGAGAGAGGGAAATGGATAGTTGAAAAAAAAGTTAATTTATTAAAAAAAAACGTAAGTAAATAACATATTGACCTATATTCAAATCTCAAAGAAATATCATTATATCAATTTTATCATTATTCTTTAGATCTATATACAAATTTCCAAGAAAATATTTTTTTTACACTATATCAAAGATATTATCAAATTTTTTTCAACAAAAAGTAATAATATTATATTTAAATAATTGCAATATAAAAATTGGATTATAGATTTTTGAATGATATATATAAAAAATATGGAATAAATATTTCTCACTAATAATAAAAATATGAAATAAATATTTATCACTAATAAATATGAAGAAAAAAACAACAGGACAAATACTTTTCATTATTGTAGAAAAAAAATACGAGACACATTTGTCATTGATAAGTTTTTAAATAAATACAAAATAAAAATTTATTAATGATAAATACCAAAACAAACATAGAATTGTTAAGACAAACTCTCAAATTAAAGTTTTGATGAAAATAAACAAATGTTAATTAAGGATGTTAATTATGATTCTAAAATGTTATGTTAATTTACCTTGTGCATTTAAGTGAATTAATTAAAAGCTAGGAATCAAGCAAAGCCAAACAAAGAAATCAGATAAAAACTAAACAGATAAAGAAACAAGAACATTCTGAACAAAACGGAGAATGTTCTCCAGGATCAAGACTGATCATCACAGTCTCAAGACCAATCAATCTCCAGTAGTTCAACGAAGATTTTGCCTCTGAATTTCATGTTAATGTTATTTGTACTTGACAAAGATCAAGAATGATCCATTCTAATCAAAGAGGACATTTGAATCACTAAGATGAAAGCTCATGAATCAAGCAAGTTAAAACAAGTATGAATCTTCTCCAACTTAAATATCAAAAAAGTTAATCAATCTTGATATGTACAAGTCATCCAGATTGACCAGGAAGTCATCCAGAATGATCAAAGACTAAACCTCCAGATTGATCATCAATCTCTAGAAAGTATAAAACTGACAGTCTAGATTGATTATCAATCTCCACGAAACTGCAGAAGCTCAGTATCAATCTTCTGTAGAAGTTCATCATCATTCTCCAAACTATTTTGAACAAAATTAAGTCTCTAGATCAAATATATAATATCAACAAATTTATCTGAAGAATAAAGGATCATTAAACACAAGAGAAATATGATCAAGAACGAATAAAAACGCCCAGTCAAACAGATTTCATAAAGTGTTCAAAGGCTGGAATATTTTTATTCATATATTGGTTTTGGTCAAAAAGACAGAGCACTACCAACAACTCTTTTGATCGTCATTTAATGCTCCAAAATGCATATAAGAGAAAGGCCAATGTTAAGCAAATCATGTTCTAATTCGACAACTCTCAAACGAAGGGACATTTCACTCATCGTTCTCATATTAGAAATTTTAATTCATTTCAAACTTATCTTAAGGAGAGAATTTCTAATTTATTTTAGACTTATCAATTTCAGTTGTTTCAACCTTATCTTTATCTAAACGAGGAATCAACTATCTTTCGTTGCACATAAGATTAACTAATTCTAAATTAAAATTATTATGATTCTAAATTAAAGAAAACTAATAATTATTATAAATCAAATTAAAATAAATAAAATTTATTTTAATTTATTAAAATATGAATATCTTCACGCTCTGGAAAAAATATATTTGGGAAAAAAATAATAATATTTGTGTGGATTAGTGTATAATGGTTGTTTCAAAAGTAAAAGTGTAATGTGACGTGTGATTTTGAGGAAATATTTACATATAAATATGAATGAATGTATGGAAGTAATAAAATTTTATAAAAAAAATAAAATTATGTTAAAATAAATTGAAAAATGAATAATTATTAACTATGACAAGTTTGTGAAAACTAGATCTATATGATAGTTGTGGTTTGTATGGTTTGATATATGTTAATTAGTTGTGATGAATTTCAAATAGACCTGATACAATGTTAATAGATATGCTAAATAATATAGATATTGTGGTGTATGTCGTTGTAATTTTGAGTTCTCAATGTATTTTATGGATATAATTGTTTTTATGAGTAGAATTGTGTTTGTTGCGTTTTTATTGCCGACATGTATATTTGAGTCTAATATGTAAATATGACATGTTATCGATACATAAAGTTGTTCTGGTTCATGCTTCATAAGAGATTTTTTTCCCTTTCTTTTTTTGTTGTTGTTCTCTTATTTACTTATTAGTATTATTTATTGCGAACTTCTATAGTACATTAATATAATTCGATCCTATCAAACTTATTGACCAATAGTTTAATAATGTGACTTTAATATATTAGTTACTTTTATTATGGTGGTTTCATGATTAGAAATTTCAAATGATTTTTTTGAAAAAACTTTTAAATAAAGTTTTGTCATGATTTTTCAATAAAAATTTTAATCACATAAATAATTTATATAATTGTTGGTTACTAAATTACATAGATAAATGTATCTGTACCATTGATTTAATAAACCTCTAACATGCAATATATGAATGCTAACGAAAATGAGTTAGTGAGAAGACACAGTTGCTTATGCGGGCGCTTAACTTAATTTCAAATAACACTTCAATATTTTATCTTTTATCTTTTTTTTCTTTCCGATTTAGTCTTCTATTTGGTTTTATTAATAACATTTGAAAATATAAAGAGTGAAAAAATGAGTTTATTTGAAGATTTGAGTTATAAATTTGATGAAATTTGCATTATAAAGTTATAAAAAACTTTTAAATAAAGTTTTGTCATGATTTTTCAATAAAAATTTTAATCACATAAATAATTTATATAATTGTTGGTTACTAAATTACATAGATAAATGTATCTGTACCATTGATTTAATAAACCTCTAACATGCAATATATGAATGCTAACGAAAATGAGTTAGTGAGAAGACACAGTTGCTTATGCGGGCGCTTAACTTAATTTCAAATAACACTTCAATATTTTATCTTTTATCTTTTTTTTCTTTCCGGTTTAGTCTTCTATTTGGTTTTATTAATAACATTTGAAAATATAAAGAGTGAAAAAATGAGTTTATTTGAAGATTTGAGTTATAAATTTGATGAAATTTGCATTATAAAGTTATAAAAAACTTTTAAATAAAGTTTTGTCATGATTTTTCAATAAAAATTTTAATCACATAAATAATTTATATAATTGTTGGTTACTAAATTACATAGATAAATGTATCTGTACCATTGATTTAATAAACCTCTAACATGCAATATATGAATGCTAACGAAAATGAGTTAGTGAGAAGACACAGTTGCTTATGCGGGCGCTTAACTTAATTTCAAATAACACTTCAATATTTTATCTTTTATCTTTTTTTTCTTTCCGATTTAGTCTTCTATTTGGTTTTATTAATAACATTTGAAAATATAAAGAGTGAAAAAATGAGTTTATTTGAAGATTTGAGTTATAAATTTGATGAAATTTGCATTATAAAGTTATAAAAAACTTTTAAATAAAGTTTTGTCATGATTTTTCAATAAAAATTTTAATCACATAAATAATTTATATAATTGTTGGTTACTAAATTACATAGATAAATGTATCTGTACCATTGATTTAATAAACCTCTAACATGCAATATATGAATGCTAACGAAAATGAGTTAGTGAGAAGACACAGTTGCTTATGCGGGCGCTTAACTTAATTTCAAATAACACTTCAATATTTTATCTTTTATCTTTTTTTTTCTTTCCGATTTAGTCTTCTATTTGGTTTTATTAATAACATTTGAAAATATAAAGAGTGAAAAAATGAGTTTATTTGAAGATTTGAGTTATAAATTTGATGAAATTTGCATTATATTGAAAATGATAATTAATTTTATGAGTTTTGTTTGAAAATTTTATGTTTTATGTTTTTTTTAATTATGAACCCAAATGTGCAACTTTATTAAAATTAAATTGATGAGTTAATTGGATGGACTACTATTTATATTTTTTGGACTCTTTTAAGGAAATTAAATTGATGACAAGTCTTACAAAATCATATATATTGTAATTCTTTTTAATTTTTTTATTGACCGAAAAAAATTTAATTACTACAAATATTAATAAAGATTATTTTCTAACTTAGTTAAAAAGTATATGTAAAAAGCTTAAGTGATAGTAATTGTAAAAGCTTAATTGATAAAAGTAAAAAAGTGAACATTGATTTTTATTTTTGAGAAAAATTGGGAGATCTAATTTACTTTTTTAGAAAACTAAAAACTATTTTTAATCACTAGAAAAATAAATCATGACAACTTAATTCCTATATGTAAGACCAACAAAAATTGATTTTGAAAGGGACAGTCACATCCCTTACTATAATTAAAGAAAGTTAGTTTAATCCTTACAGCATAAAAAGAAATCCCTAAATAATTTATTTTGCATTAGTTGCATAGTTTTTCTCATAGTATTCCAATATAGTTTCATAGTGTTTTTAAAGATTAAAATAAATCATTAATTATAATAATAAAAAAATATAGAATAGATACATACTCTTAAATTCAGTTTTAATTAAAATACTAAATTTGAAGTTCAAACATTTGACAAACATCAACTTTGAAATTCAAACATTTGACAATCTATTTTATGAATTTAATGCCGATTTATTTGGAAATCTGTTTAGTCAAAATAAAATATAGTCAACACTTACTAATACAAGAAACAGTAGCTTCGTTTTTGGATACTATGACACCCTAAACCCCAAAATAATATATATAATAATTATATATCATATTTCTATAAAATTCGCAGCGGATAAATAAAAATATGTTTCCAAGGAAATAAAAACTTTTAATTTTTAATTTAGGATATCACGTTTCTCAAAAATCAAAAGGAACACTTTAACTTCTTTACTCCATAGTGCAATCTCAATAAGCTTGAATTAAGTATAATTACTTGATTTAATTCTAAAAACCTACTAGTACTTATATGATTTTTATACAAAAGTCGTTTCAAAAATAAATAAGTAAAATACAAATTACAACCCTTATTCCCAGTATCACCTATCAGAGCGGGGTTCCTCCCAAACTTGAACTTCAAGACTTATTAACCTGTAACAACTGCGATTTCGCAAACGCAGGGCCAAGCCAGTCAAACACAAACAACGAAGGAGGTGAGTTTCAAAATCATGTTAATAGTATAATATAAGTAACAAGAACACGCAACAATCATAATAGACCGTATCATAATCACATTACTATATATCAAAATATTTAAGTAAATAGCATCATATTATAACATCAAATTCACTCAAGTAAGATAATCATCTTATTATAATATGCATCAAATCATCTAAGAGTAATTATTATTACTTTTTGAAACACATCAATCACCACAAAACAATCACAAGTAAATGCAATGCTATGCATGAGCTTAGACTCTACTTCACAATGTGGTACCATTCTAACTCTGAAGTACTTGGTTAGGAGGCTTGATACTATGCCACCATCCGGTGGACAGACAATTCAAATTGGCCCTGTCCTCATAGATCCCCTCAACTCAACCCGAGACACATATACGTGACAGTCGAGGTAAACGTGTGTTGCGTGGTAGCTCCGACATTTGGAGTGCTACCTCCAAGTCACCTAGGAATTCCCCACCCGAATACCTCCAAGGTCTAACAATCTTGCCTTAAGGTTCGACAGCAGACCGCCACGATCAGGCTCATTCAGTTGTACTTCCCCGGAATCACTAGGCTTGTCAGGCCCTACCTATATGATGACAAAATAATCTCCACTTCACAAATTCACAATATTTATTTTCTCCCCTCGTTGGTATATGATACTCCATTAATACCGTCATCTCAGACACAAATTGAAATCACAATATTCTCATCACAATTTATAACATCACTAGAGAGATTATTATTTTGTGGTGGAATGACCCTCCTGGGAGGAGGCGACGACTCTTCTTGGGTGCGTACGCGGTTAGTTGCCTTCGGCATAGCCATGAATTTGAATTTTATTGTGGTTGGAATAGGACTGACAACAAGTATTAATCTTGCAAAATGTTGCTGGGCCATGTTTGAGCCAAGATAAAAAAGTCAAGTTTGGAATAAAGAGGTGGTGGGGTGGTGGTGGGTGGTGGTGTTCTTTTTGGCTTTTTAGATTTGAAGAATAAGATTCATGCCAACGGTTGTGGAAATGGTGTTGGTGCCCGATGCTGAACTCGAAGGCGAGATTCATTGCTGCCAACACAGAACAATGAAATAGAAACAAACCACAAGTGATAGTATTATTGATTGCATTGTGTTCGAGTACATAATCATAGTTTTATGTTGACTACACCTTTTATAGCTAATTTTATTTGTTTTTTTTATCTATGAGTTAGTTATTAATTGATGTTTTATTGATATAATTTATATACTTTGGTAAATTAGTAACATTAATAATTCTATCACTTTTTAAAATAAAACTTTCTTTTTGTAATGTGTAGAAAGAAATTATTTAGAACGAATCTTTGTGTATAATTGTCAAAGGAATGAATATATAAATTACTGGACTTTTCTTTGTATTGTTCTGTGAACACCCAAATTTTATAATAAACAATTTATTTAATGAAATAAAGTTTTAAATAATATTTGATTTTCAAATTATTTAATATATATGTTTATAAGTTTTGTGATTAATTTGCGTTACATGAATGCTTTCTATATGATCTGCTAGTTTTATGAGACTAATGAATAAGTATTGTAACACCTTGAATTTGTTGTTATTATACATTAATAGTTAATTCTCATACATATTTTAATGTGGTGCTGGTAATGTTTTTTATCTAGTTTTTTATTTATTTATCGACTCGTCTTAGTGATTTATTTAAATTAGCGATTGTGGATATTAAATTCAACTTTTATATAGATATAGGATTCATAAATGTTAATTTTAGATTGTTATTATGTTAAGCTTATATTTTTAATATCATTGCTAACTACACCTTTGGTATATATATTATATATATATATATTTATATATATATAATTAAATAATATATAAATTAACTAAATTATTTATAATTAAATAAATAAATTAGTTTATATAAATAAAATAATCAATGATGACCGGACGAGAATGCGGCTAAGCCTTGTGAATTCCTAGTATACATACAAATGTATGATATACATATTACATCGTGGCCCAGCTATTAGGGATACTAATAACCTAATATTGGCTATTTCTTTTCTTCCAGCGGCGCAACACACAATGTATACCTTCCCTCTCCAAATTTTAACTCTTTTCTCTTCAGCCACGTGAAACCTATTATCCAATTTGACTTGTATAGTGTAACCAAGTTTTTGTAGATGCGATTCTAACTAAAAGATCCTTACTTTATTAATTCTCCCTTATACGTTGAAAAACCACCATGGTAGCCGTATGCGATCTATCTCGAATTCTCTCCCATTTCGCTATGGAAATAGTGAATAGTTGGCTTCACACACAAATCCACCTATGCATCGTTTCTGGCCTTGCCTTGGCCGATCGTGACTCTATTTAAATGTCAACAACCGTTTTTCGTCCCTTGGACAACTATTTTTGGGATATTCTGGAAACCACATTCATCCTTCCGAAAGATGGATATCATATTTGGATTACCCTCATCAAAACCTTCAAGAAACACTACTCATTTGCATTTTCTCGGTAAGTGACGTCGGACCCTTCTGGTGCTCGACGAGTCGGTGAGACATTTTCTGCAGTTTTTTTCTCGTCGTTTTGACTCCATTTTTGCTCAAAAAAATTATTATTAATTATTTAATATTTATTTTTATGCTCCGCATAATTTCAGTCCGTGTCGATTTTTGGATTCGTGTTACGTTGTCAATCTGCAGTTGCCGTTGAAAACTCTCATTGACTCCCGGGTTTGATGAAACGTCGAAATAAGGTAAGGGTGAGAGAGCGTTTGAATTCATGAGTGTAATATATTGTGAGATGAACGGGAAACCGTATTCCCAACGATTCATCCGGGGCTCGCTACGTATGGCAGTAGCCCTTTGAGGGATAAATTAATAATGTGAAAATATGGAAATGTGAGATTAAATATAGAATATAAATATTTGTAGGGTTGATTGATTTAATTTCGTTAAATGTGGGTCTTTTGGTATTATTGTGATATTTGACTTATCTCGTTAAATGTGTGGCATTTGGTATTATTGTGATATTTGATTTAATTTTCTTTAGATGTGTGGTGTGTGATATATTGTGATATTGGTTGTTGAATTAATTTTATGCATATGTTGATTAGATGAGTTTAAATGATGTATAACAAAAATAGATGTGTTATGAAATTATATGTAAGATGATAATGTATGATTAATAATGGTGATGTGATAAATTTGTGATGATATATGTGTTGTTGTATGATTGATGATAGTGATTCTATAAATTGTGATTAGTTTATGTGATGATGATGATGATGTGTGATATTAAGTGAT
>PGTU02004656.1:0-17982 GCA_002896215.2 Cicer echinospermum
CAGTGTATGCTCGTGCATTTCATTTTGGTAAATTGTGCTGACCCGTGATAGGTGGCACCTCGGTAAACAGTACTGACCCGTGATAGGTGGTACGTTTACGATTTATGTTTTTGGTAAATTGTGCTGACCCGTGATAGGTGGCACCTCGGTAAATAGTACTTTGGCCTGTGATAGGCGGTACGTCTACGATTTACGCTTTTTCTTTTAGTAAATCGTGTTGACCCGTGATAGGTGGCACCTCGATAAACAGTACTAACCCGTGATAGGTGGTACATTTACGATTTACGCTTTTTAGTAAATCGTGCTGACCCGTGATAGCTGGCACCTCGGTTATTGGTACTTTTGGCCTGCGATTAGACCGTACAATTATGATTTACGGCCCTTCGGAGGAGGTTTGGTTTGGATTCCGATCCATGCATTTTGGATGATACGCATCGCATAGGGGCTTGGCCACGCGAGTCGGTTTGATTCAAGTTTATGATTAGAGTTTTTGAATTGAGTTGTCGTGGTAATTGTGTTGAAATTGCTACAAGCGTTATGTATTGATTATTGTTTGTAAGTGTGATGGATTGCAAAACTATTTCGAACCCATTTGGTCGTGGTGATCGTGTGGGAATTGCTAGTTGTTAAGATGTGGAATTGTGTATGATAATTGAGTTAGTTTATGTATTTTTGGAAACAATATGCAGGGACAATCGATTTCCCAATTCGATTGGGATGAGTTACAGGGACTCTGCTATATTTGACATAATGATTTGCAATCGATTTTAATAATATGTTTTTCAAAACCATTTAAGAAATAGATTTGGAATCGATTTAAGCCATACCAGGAACTCACAAATTGACAAAATCGATTGGCATTAATACTAGGGGCTAGTTATTCATTCATCGATTTCCCAATCGATTGAATTAAGCCATAGTTCAAATTTTCACTAAAAACCTTCAGGAAATCGATTTGGAAATCGATTGGCTTGTAGAAATTTTATTTGAGTTAGATAATCGATTGCTCAATTGATTTATCAATGTTTGGTCAGTTATGTATTACTTGATTGATTAAATAACTTTATTTTGATTTCATTTTTATTTGGGAAGTGTTATATGAACTTTTAAGCATAATGGAAACCCTTTTAAGGTGCATGCTAAGTGGAAAGGTTATTTGTGCATTTAAAAACTTAAATGTTATGTGTTAACTGTTAATTTCGGTTGGTGACCCTTTACAACTATTGTGGAATCTGGGCTTTGCCCTCAGATGAGAGCCAGGACAATCCTACCGGTTCGTACCTGTGGATGGGAATGCCTGACTGGAGCTATGTTAGGAGGATCTTACGGGGCGCGTGAGATCATTAGGGTGTTTAGTTTGTTTTGGAGAATGATCAGATTTAGGTTTTCATAGAGGGAACAAACGTCTTTCTTTGAATTGTATTTATTTAAAATGGAAGACTGTACCTATACTAATATTGTCAGCCTGACATGTTATTTTCGATGGTTACATGTACCACTCTTTGATGTGTAAATATTTTGGATTCATATTTTGAGAACTTTTCCGCTGCTTGTAATATAATAAACTCAATTATTTATCCAAAGGTATTACCTTATTTAATTCTCTGATTTATTTTAAATTTCTTTTGAAAAAAAAAATACACCTCGCTTTGAAAATCGGGGTGTTACATTGTGGTATCAGAGCTTTGGTTTGGTTTCTTTGGGGCTGTGGAACCTTTGGTTATAGATTGTAGGTCAACCTGTAGGTTGGAGTTGTTATCTGATCATGCGTCGGTTTAGGTGGTTTGGGTTGTCAAGTCCAAAATATTTATTATGTGTTGATATATTCGAAACTTAGTTTTGGAATTATTCGAAGTGGTGTTAACACTTCTTCTTGATGTTGGTTTTTTGGAAACACTACCTCCAAGAGAGAACGACGTTGCAAGGATGAACGTCAGTAGGGATGATCAAATGGTTGGAGCTACAAATAACATGGAGGTTTTGTTGTTGCACGAACTGCTGCAAAGACTCGCGGGATCTGGAGAAGAGGAAAAGAGAGATTTATGCTCTTAAGATTAAGAGGGTTAGAATATTTTCGTCGTTACCATCCTCCAAATTTCAAGGTGATGAGGACTCAGAAAAAGAGTTGACTAGTGGATTCAAGAAGTGGAAAAGATCTTCGAGATGACGATTGTCAGGCAGAGTTGAAGCAATCATGACGGCATAGAATTTATAAAATGGTTCCAAGGACAAGAACTGTGTTGGTGTAAACTCGAAGATGATGAGTATGGATGGATTAACGTTAGACTATTAAGGGATTTCAAGTAAAGATCTAAGTTGAGGACTTTTGTTAAGAAAAGTTTAGATGTTTTCCTAGTAGATTTCAGGATGAAACTGGATGAAGTTTGACAACTGTCAAAGAGATGTGAACATCATGGAAATTGTTGAGAAGATGAGGCTTTAATTTGGGATAAATTTGGTGCTTAGGTGTCAATGAAAGAGACTGGTATTGAAGTTAAGGGAGCATTGCACATTAGGAGTGAATACGCTTTGAGGAATACGCTTTGAGGAATTGTGATACCTTGAGGGGAAAAGTCGAGCATTCGAGTTAGACTAGATTCGCAACTTGGATTATTAAGTATGAATCTCATAACGAGTGTAGGAGTGAGACCATGTATTTAGTTGATAAGTGACAACTCTCCTGTGGTTTTAGGAGTTAGTAAGTATGGATAGTGATATTGTATGAAACTATAGACACGTAAGTGTGAATTTTGAGCGATGTTCGGCAAAACATAATGAGTTAGGCCTTGATGTATTGAACTCTATGTTACCATTAAGTGGAATTTGAAGTATCGAGTACGGGAATACTCGAGATGGCGGTGATATAAGTTTTGAGAGTCTATTAAAGGATGGGAATTACTAAGAGGATGTTAATATTTTTGATAGGTCAGAAGGATTATTCGAGATTTTGATTTGGGACCCTAAGATGGTTGATTTTTTTTTAGTTGATGATTTAAAAATCCGCAAGGTTGGATGAAGGACCAATTGATGCTTAAAACTTTCATAACCGAAGGAGTTGAAGCGGGCAAGTGATAAATAATTCATGTTAAGAATGGAAATGTTTGGAGATTTGAGGATCAAATTTTAGAATCTTATTCATTGATAGAAAGTTAAAAAGAAGAAATGTGACAACTGATTTATGGTTTTAGTTGTTAGTCTTGGGAGTCAAGCGTGAAGATTTGAAATGATCATTTCAGTAACTGGATGGACGAAGAAAGGTATGTGGGTTTTTGAGATATTGTACTGAAAAATTTATGAGGATGAAGTTATAGATAATTAGTTCTTAGGAAATGCTTATGGGGAACGTTTGAGAAATAATTCTTTAGGACGTTCGATTGTTAGGGATTCTTTCAGTTCGTATCTCGGTGAAGGTTGAGAGGGAATAAGAATCCAGCGAGTGAACCAAATATTGGAAAAGGTACAAGAAATTATATTGGAGCAGCACATAGAGATGTAGCTTATGACAATTAAAGATTGATGAAAGGAATTATCTCACCTATAACTCAGACATTATTATTATAAAGGTATGCCAATGATATAAAGACATTACTTGAGTGATGTCATGGGGATTGTTATTGTGTTTCGTCAATCAAAGGAAGTTTGTGTGTCCCAAGTGGTATAGTCTTTGGCTGTTTTCGAAAATATTTGAGGTAGTTTTGATCACCAAGCATATGTGGGGATGAAATTATTAAATTTATATCTGGAATAACATACCGATAAGAACACTACAGTTTGACGTAGTTGTAACGACTTAAGAAAAATCGAGGATTTATGGACAAGGAGAAATTTAGGAGTTCTCGGATGTAGTGATTGTTTCTGTGCTTAGTGTGTTTGGGGTCATTCTAAGTGTTCAGTTTGGTACCAAATGCATGTTCGTACCAAGTAGATGCAATGAGACTACGTGACATAGGTATGGGATATTTTACTTCGTCGACAAGATCAAAGTTATAGGAAAATAAGGGAAATTCAATGGACTTTGAGAAGATTGTTGACTGCTTTTGTAAGTTGCAAGGAGCGCTATTACAGTTCGGCTAAGATAGTCTAAGCCACTATCATGGTTGTTGGCTATTTATTGACAAATTGAGAGACTGACATGATCCTTAATCTCTTGTTGATAGTAGACAAAATCATGTTGAATGGAACAGATGAGCCTTACCGACTATGGATGTGTGTGAAGTTATTAAACACCCCTATGAAAAGGGGTAGGCAACACTTTTTTCTAGAAGGCCGGGTGAAAAAAGTTGTGACTAGTGTGTTGAATTTTGAGTACAAACCTAGGTGGATTGCTACTCGTACTTGAATTTCGAGGACGAAACTAATTTTAGGGGGTAGTAATGTAAGATCCATAATTTTAAAGTATACGTTAATGTATTTTATGTATTTTGGTATTGAAACTCGGAGGCTTTTTAGCCAAGTAATTAATATTTTGGAGTTTATATGACCAAAAAGATATTTTGATGCCGATTAGAATTATCGTCGATGAATATATTAAATTAAATGCGGTGATATTTTTCGAAGAATTTAATGCATTGAGACTTTGCACTTATTGGATGAAACAATGAATAAGAATAAAATGGACAAAAAGAACATATAAAAAAGAATGACCTAAAATCATAATATAGTGACACTTATGAACTTGACCGGCGAACTACATTCATTAAGAACCAAAATGGACTAGAAATAGACCTATACCCCTAACCCTTAACTTTAACCCTAATCCCAAAACACTAAAACCCTAAACCCTAAACCCTAACCCTAATTTCTAAACCTAGTAAGACCAAAACACATTCTTAGTGACCTAAATTTCATCTATTAAGTCTTTTGCACTTATTACAGGAACTACATTGTTTTTAGAAAACAAAGTTGACTAGAATACACCTAGTAAATAACAAAATGACCTAAAATCTGTATCAACTGAACTATGCAGTTATTCAGGGAAATACATCAATTAAAACAAAATGGACTAGACATAGACCATAGACTCTTAAGCATTAACCTAAACCCCTAAACCTTAAACTTTAAACCCTAAACTTAAACTCGAAACCTTAAACCAACCCTAACCTAGTAAATTACTCTAAAACCTAATATATTAATCTATTGAGACTTTGCACTTATTAGACAACTACATTGAAAAAGAATAAAATGGACTAGAATTGACCTCTTGTAGACTGAAATGACCTACATTATTAATGTAGTAAAGATCAAAATGACTTTAAAATATCTTAATGTATTGAGACTTTTGACTTATTCAACGAACTATACAATGAATATAACTAAATGGACACAAAGAAAACATACCAAAAACCAAAATGACCTAAAATCTAAATCCATGAGACTTATGCACTTATTCGACGAACTACATTGATTAAGAACCAAATGGACTGGAATAAACTTAGACCCCTACCCTTCATCTTAAACCTAAACCCCAAACCCTAAACCTAAACCTTAACCATAAACCTAGTCAAGACCAAAATGACCTAAAATATTAACGCGTTAGAATTTTGCACTTATTGTACGAACTACAATGAATAAGAACTGAAATGTACAAAAGAAAATATCAAAAACAAAATTAGCAAAAATCTAAATCCAGTGTGATTTATTCAATTATTTGACGAAATACATTAATTAAGAAACAAAATGGACTAGAATAGACTAGACCCTTACCCTTAATCTTAAACCATAAATCCTAACCCAACCTTAACTACTAAAATGAATAAGCACTAACACGTACCAAGAAACATATCAAAAACAAAATGTCCTAAATCTAATTCAAATGAGACTTTTGCACCTTATTGGTTGAACTACATTGATTAACAATAAAATGGACCCAAAAAAAAAAACAATAACACAGTTCGAATAACCTAAAACTTTAATCTATTGAGTCTTTAGCACTTATTACATGAACTATATTGTTTTAGAACAAGTGGACTGAATACGTAGGAAATAATAAAATGACCTAAAATTAATATCCATGAGATTATGCACTTAAGCAAATCATAAACCCTAACTTATAAACCCTAACCCCAACCAAACCGTGGAAACAATTAACCTAGTTAAGATCACTATGACCTAAGTTATTCTTTCGTTGATACTTTGCACTTATTTGACTAAACTACATTGAGTAAGAATCAAAAGTGGACTACAAATGACCTCAAACAACAAAAATGAACTACCAAATTTATGCATGAGACTTTTGCACTTATTGGATTTACCACAATGAATAAGAAAATAAAATGTACAGAAGAAACATATAAAAAAAATGACCTAATCCAAATATAAGTGACCTTATGCACTGACCTAACCTAACCTTAAAACCTAAAACCTAAACGTAAACTCCCGTAAACGAAAACCTAAACCTAAACGTAAAACGTAAACCGAAATGAACCTAATCTTAAACCTAAATCCCAAACACCCAACCTAACTAAACCTAAAGACCATCCAAATTACTACACTAATAGGTGTTGAAACTACATTGATTAACAACTAAAATGGACAACAACAAAAACATAACAAATTCCACAATGCAATATTTTAGAATCAAATGGACAAAGATTCCATGAACAACATAAGACATTTAGAATAGCTGAAAATACATTGGTTAAGAACCAAAATGGACACAATATACTAGGCCCTTAACATAAAACTAAACCTAAACCCTAATCCCTTATAGAACCTAAACCTAAACGAACTAAATCTAAAACCTACAAAGAATAGACCTAGTTAAATAACAAAACCTAAACTAAACCTGACCTAAAATTAAAACTATAAAACCTAAAACCATTAAGAATAGAGAACTAAAACCTAAAACCTGTAAATCCTAATTCTTAAACGTAGTAAAGAACCAAAATTACCTACTTACATTTGAATTTGTTCTTATGGACGAACCAAAGAATAGACTTAGTATACAAATGACCTAAATAACTTGAGTTACGGATTAAAGAATATTTGCTTATTACCTTAGTAACATCGATTAAGAACCAATGGACCTAGATATGACCTAAACCTTAACCCTTAACCATACACCCGAAACGCATAACACTTAAACCGCAAACCCTAAAACCTAAAAACCTAAACGCTAAACCCTAAACCTTATACCTTAAACCCTAAACCCAAAACCATAAACCCTAAATCCCTAAATCCTAAACCTGAAACCAAAAACGTAAAACAAAAACCAAAAGTCCTAAACCAAACACGGAAGACCTAAATCCTAAAACCTAAAATCCTAAATCAAGTGACACTTTGCACTAATAGTTTGAACTACATTGATTAACAACTAAAATGGACAGCAACAAAAAACATAACAAATTCCACAATGACCTAAAATTTTAATATATTGATTCTTTTGCACTTAGGCTGACGAACTACGAAGTTTTAGAAAAAAAATGACGAGATTCCACACTAGTTAATCAACAAATTGACCTAAAATCTATATCCATTGAGAATTATGCTTTAATTATATCATGAAATACATTGGTTAAAACCAAAATGGACTAGAATATACCTAGGCCCTTAAACCATAAAACCTAAAACCCTAAACCCTAATCCCTTAATTTAGTAAAGACCAAAATAAACTTAAATATATAATTTTATTGAGACTTTGTACTTATTGGACAAACTACATATATAAGAACGTAAAATGACATTAAAGAAACATAACAAAACTAAATGACCTAAATCAAAAATCTAGTAACACTTATGCACTACTCGTCGAGCTACATTGATTTAAGAAACAAAATGGACTTAATATCACCTAGACCTTAAACCCTAAACCATAAACCCGAACCGCAAAACCCTAAACCCTAAACCTAGCCCTAAACCTAACCCTAAACCCTAAACCTAACCTTAAACCTAAACCTAAATCCTAAATCCTAACCCTAAAACATAAACCCTAAAACCTAACCCTAAACCCTAAACCCTAAACCTTAAACCCTAAACCTTAAACCCTTAAACCCTAAACCCTAAACCCTAATTCTAAAACCCTAAACCTAACACACTAAAACCAAAAACACCTAAGGACCAAAATGACCTTTATCTTAAACCCTAATCCCAAACCCCCAACCCTTAACCCTAAAATGAATAGAACTAAAATGGAAAAAAAGAACATATCAAAACCAAATGTCGTAAATCCTAAAAATGACCTAAAATCTATATCCATAACGATTTTGCTTTGATTCACCTTTAACACATTGATTAAGAACCAAAATTGACTAGATTACACTAAACCCTTAACCCTTAACATAAACCCGAAACGCAAAACACTAAATCGCAAACCCTAACCTAAAACCTAAACGCTAAGCCCTAAACCTAAACCTAAACCCTAACCCCAAACCATAAACCCTAAATCTAAACCTAAAACCTTAAAACGTAAAACCAAAAACCAAATCCTAAAACCAAACACGAAGACCCAAATCCTAAAACCTAAATCTAATCAAGTGACAGCTTTGCACTATAGGTTGAACTACATTTATTAACAACTAAAATGACAACAACAAAAACATAACAAATATCCACAATGACCTTAAAATTTTTAAATGGTCATAATGTTTTCCACTTATTACACAAACTACAGTGTTATTAGAAAGAAAATGGATAGATCCACCAGTAAAAAACA
Organism: Cicer echinospermum; assembly: GCA_002896215.2. Classification (NCBI taxonomy): domain Eukaryota; kingdom Viridiplantae; phylum Streptophyta; class Magnoliopsida; order Fabales; family Fabaceae; genus Cicer; species Cicer echinospermum. The sequence goes on from PGTU02004656.1 coordinate 8,651, forward strand.
AAATGAACTAAAAATCTATATCAATTGGAGAATTATGCTTTTAATTATTTCATGGGAAATACATGTTAAAACCAAAATGGACTAGAATAGACTTGGGCCTTAAACCACAAACCTAAACCCTAAACCCTAATCCCTTACCTAGTAAAGACCCAAAATCACCTAAAATATTAATTATTGAGACTTTGTACTTATGGACAAACTACATATATAAGAAATAAAATTGACAGAAAGAAACATAAACAAAACGTAAAGACGTAAATCAAAATCTAGTAACACTATGCACGTATTCGATGAACTCACATTGATTAAGAAACAAAATGACTAGAGGATAACCTACACCCTTAACCCTAAAACATAAATCCAAACCGCAAAACATTAAAGCCTAAACCCAAAACCCTAAACCCTAAACCCTAAACCTAAACCCAAAACCATAAAGCATAAACCCTAAACCATAAATCCTAAACCCAAACCTAACCCGTAACACTAAAACCAAACACTAAGACCAAAGATGACCTTAATCTTGAAACCCTAAATCCAAGACCGCCAAACCCTAAAATTAATAAGAACTAAAATGGAAAAAAGAAAACATACAAAAATAAAACTTCCTAAATGTAAACACAAAAATTGATGAACAACCAAAAAGGACAACAACAAAAAATGACAGAAAGAAACATAACAAACAACAAAAATTCCAAAATCAAAATCTAGTAACACGTTATGCACTTATTCGACGAACTCTATTGAGAAATGAAGACTAACACTAAAGCTAAACCCTAAACCCTAAACACTAAACCCTAAACCCTAAACTAAACCCTAAACCCTAAACCCTAAACCCTAAACCCTAAACCCTAATCCCTAAACTCTAAAACCTAAAATCTAAAAGCTAAACCCTAATTCCTAAACCTAGTAAAGACATAAATGACCTAAAATATTAATGCATTTAGACTTTTTTTCTTATAGGACGAACAATAATGAATAGACCTAGAATACACCTAGTAAATAACTAAATGACCTAAAATCTATATCCATTGAGAATTTTGGTTTTATTACATGAACTACATTGATTAAGAACCAAAGTAGACTAGATATGACCTAGACCCTTAACCCTTAACCATAAACCCGAAACGCAAAACACTAATCCCTAAACCGTAAACCCTAAACCCAAACCCGAAACCCTAAACCCTAAACCTTAAACCCAAAACATTAAACCCTAATCCCTAAACCCCAAACCCTAAACCCTAAACCTTAAATCTAAAACATTAAACCCTAAACCCAAAAACCTAAAACCTAAAACCTAAAACCTAAAACCTAAAACCTAAAACCTAAAACCTAAAACCTAAAACCTAAAACCTAAAACCTAAAACCTAAAACCTAAAACCTAAAACCTAAAACCTAAAACCTAAAACCTAAAACCTAAAACCTAAAACCTAAAACCTAAAACCTAAAACCTAAAACCTAAAACCTAAAACCTAAAACCTAAAACCTAAAACCTAAAACCTAAAACCTAAAACCTAAAACCTAAAACCTAAAACCTAAAACCTAAAACCTAAAACCAAAAAAGTAAAACCTAAAACGTAAAACCTAAAACCTAAATACATTGGTTAAAACCAAAATGGACCAAATTAACCTAAAATATTAAACCCTAAACTTTTAAACCCTAAACCCTAATCCCTTAACCTAGTAAGGACCAAATTAACCTAAAATATTATTTTATTGAGACTTTTGTACTTATTGGACAAACTACATATATAAGAACTAAAATTGACAGAAAGAAACATAACAAAAACAACAATGACCTAAAATTAGGTACTTATTCGACGAACTACATTGATTAAGAAACAAAATGGACTAGATATGACCTAGACCCTTAACCCTAAACCATAAACCCGAACCGCAAAACCCTAAACCATAAACCCTAAACCCTAAACTATAAAACCTAAACCCTAAACACTGAAATCGAACACCTAAGACCAAAATGACGTTAATCTTAAACCCTAAACCCTAAAATGATAAGAAATGAAATGGAAAAAAAGAAATAAATCAAAAACCAAAACGTCCTAAAATCTAAATCAAGTGGCACTTTTGCACTAATAGGTTGAACTACATTGATGAACAACAAAAATTGACAACAACAAAACAAATTGACAGAAAGAAACATAACAACAACAAAAAATGACCTAAAATCAAAATCTAGTAACACGTATGCACTTATTCGACAAACTACATTGATTCAGAAACAAAATGGACTAGATATGACCTAGACCGCAAAACACTAAAGCCTAAACCCTAAACCTTAAAACCTAAAACCTAAAACCTATACCCTAATTCTTAAATCTAGGAAAGACCAAAATAACCTAAAATATTAATGCATTTTGACTTTTGTTCTCATTGGACGAACTATGATGAATAGACCTAGAATACACCTAGTAAATAACAAAATGACCTAAAATCTATATCCATTGAGAGTTTTGCTTTTATTACACGAACTACATTGATTAAGAACCAAAATGGACTAGATATGACCTGGACGCTTAACCCTTAACCATAACCCCGAAACGCAAAAAACTAAACCCTAAACCCTAACCGTAAACCTTAAACCCTAAACCGTAAACCCTTAACCTTAAAAATTAAACCCTAAAATCTAAAACCTAAAACCTAAAACCTAAAACCAAAAACCAAAAACCAAAAACCAAAATCCTAAACCAAACATCCAAGACCTAAATGCTAAAACCTAAAACCTAAAACCTAAAACCTAAAACCTAAAACCTGAACGCTGAAACCTGAAACCTGAAACCTAAAACTAAAACCTAAACTAAGCTCTAAACCCTAAACCATACCTTAAACCTACAACCAAACCTTAAACCCTAATCCTAAATCCTAGAACCTGAAACAAAACGTAAACCAAAAACAAAAGTCCTTAAACCAAACAGAAGACCTAAATCTAAAACCTATAAATCTAAATCATCAAGTGACACTTTTGCACTAATGGTTGAACTAACATTGATTAAAAACTAAAATGGAAAACAACAAAAACATAACAAATCACATGACTAAAAATTTTATATATTTGAATCTTTTGCACTTATTAGACGAACAACGAGTTTTAGACAAAATTGGACGAGATTCCACCTAGTAATCAACCAAATTGACCTAAAATCTTATATCCATTGAGAATTATGCTTTTAATATATATCATGAAATCATTGGTTAATAACCAAAATGGACTAAATATACCTAGCCCTAAAACCAAAACCTAAACCCTAAACCCTAATCCCTTAATTTAGTAAAGACCAACATAACTTAAAATATTAATTTATTGAGACTTTTGTACTTATTGGACAAACTACATATATAAGAACTAAAATTGACATAAAGAAACATAACAAAAACGAAAATACCTAAAATCAAAATCTAATAACACTTATGCACTTATTCGTCGAACTACATTGATTAAGAAACAAAATGGACTAGATATCACCTAGACCCTTAACCCTAATTCGACGAACTATATTGATTAAGAAGAGAAATGGTCTATAATAGACCTAGATCCTTAGTCGTTAATCCTAAACCTTAAACCATAAACATTAAACCTTAATCCCTTAACCTAGTAAAGACGAAAATGACCTAGAATATTAATGCATTGAGACTTTTCAACTTATTGGACGAACTACAATGAATAAGACCTAAAATGGACAAAATGAAACACATCATAAACCAAAATAACATAAAATCTAAATCCAATGAGACTTATGCACTTATTCGACGAACTACATTTATTAAGTACCAAAATGAACTAGAATAGACCTAGACCCTTAACCCTTAATCTTAAATCCTAAATCCCAAAACCCTAAACCCTAAATAGAATAACAACTAAAGTCTAGATCCTTAACCCTAAACAATAAACCCGAAACGCAAAACACTAAATTCTAAAGCCTAAACCATAAAACCTAAACCATAAATAATAAACCATAAACCATAAACCCTAAACCCTAAACCCTAAACCTTAAACCTTAAACCCTATACCCTATACCCTATACCCTATACCCTATACCCTATACCCTATACCCTATACCCTAAACCCTAAACCCTAAACCCTAAACCCTAAACCCTAAACCCTAAACCCTATACTTACCCTATACCCTATACCAAAACCGCTATAACCCTATACCCTATACCCTAAACCCTAAACCCTAAACCCTAAACCCTAAACCCTAAACCCTAAACCCCATACCCTATACCCTATACCCTATACCCTATAAACCTATACCTATACCCTAGTACCCTATACCCTATACCCTATACCCTATACCCTATACCTATACCCTATACCCTATACCCTATACCCTATACCCTAAAACCTCAAATTTAAAACAAAAAACCAAAAACCAAAATCCTAAAACCAAACACTGAATACCTAAATCCAAAAACCTAACTCTAATCCCTAAAACCTTAAGAAAGACCAAAATGACCTAAAATATTAAATGCATTTTGACTTTTGTTCTTATTGGACGAAACTACAATGAATAAGAATTAAATGTATAAAAAGAAACATATCAAAATGAAAATAACCAAATCTAAAACCAGTTAGATTTATGCACTAATTCGACGAACGACATTGATTAAGAAGAGAAACGATCTATAAGAGACCTAGATCCTTAATCGTTAACCCCAAACCATAAACCATAAACCTTAAAACTTAATACCTTAACATACTAAAGATGAAAACGACCAAAAATATTAATGCATTGAGACTTTTCAACTTATTGGATGAACTACAACGAATAAGAACTAGAATGGACAAAAAGAAACATTTCAAAAACCAAAATAACATAAAATCTAAATCCAATGAGACTTATGCACTTATTCGACGAACTACTAGAATAGACCTAGACCCTTAACCCTTAATCTTAAATCCTAAATACCAAAACCCTAAACCCTAAAATGAATAAGAACTAAAGACCTAGACCCTTAACCCTAACAAATAAACCCGAAACCCAAAACACAAATTCAAAGCCCCTAAACCTGTAACCATAAAACCCTAAACCATATATATTTAAAACCATAAACCCTAAACCCTAAATCTGTAAAACCCTAAAACCCTAAACCCTATACCCTATACCCTACCCTATACACCTATACCCTATACCATATACTCTAAACCCACACCGCTAAACCCCTTAAACCCTAAACCCTAAAACCTAAAACCTAAAACCTAAAACCTAAAACCTAAAACCTAAACCTAAAACCTAAAACCCTAAACCCCCCTAAAACCTAAAACCTAAACCTAAAACTAAACTAACCTAAAACCTAAAAACCTAAAACCTAAAACCTAAAACCTTTAAAACCCTAAAACCTAAAACCTAAAACCTAAAACCTAAAACCTAAAACCTAAACCTAAAACCTAAAACCTAAACCTTAAACCTAAAACCTAAACCTAAAAACCAAACCTAACCTAAAACCTAAAACCTAAAAACCTAAAACCTAAAACCTAAAAACCTAAAACCTAAAACCTAAAACCCTAAAACCTAAAAACCTCAAAACCTAAAACCAAAAACCTAAAACCTAAAACCAAAAACCTAAAACCTAAAACCTAAAACCTAAAACCTAAAACCTAAAACCTAAAACCTAAAACCTAAAACCTAAAACCTAAAACCTAAAACCTAAAACCTTCGAACTAAGTGCACCATAAGTCTCATAAGCATTTAGCATTTTAGGTTACTTTTGGTTTTTGATATGTCTTTTCTGTTCATTTTGTTCTTATAATTCGTAGCTTCGTCCAATAAGTTCGAAAAGTCTCAATGCATTAATATTCTTTGTCACTTTTCTACTTCCTAGTAAGGGATTAGGTTTAGTGTTTCATGTTTAAAGTTAGGGTTACGATTAAGGATCAGTTCTCATTATAGGGTATAGGATATAGAGGTATAGGGTATAGGATAGGGTATAGGTATAGGGATAGGGTATAGGGTAAGGGTTATAGGGTATAGGTATAGGGTAAGGTTATAGGGTTATAGGACTAGGGTATAGGTATAGGGTAAGGGTATAGGCTATAGGGTATAGGTATTAGGATACTAGCGGGTATAAGGGTTATAGGGTCTATAGGTATAGGTTATAGGGTATAGGTATAGGGTATAGGGTAATAGGGTTATGAGGGGGGGATATTAGGTATAGGTATAGGTCATAGGGTAAGGGTATTAGGGTATAGGGGTATAGATAGGTATAGGGTATCAGCGGTATAGGGTATAGGGTATAGGGTATAGGTATAGGGTTATAGGGTATAGGTATAGGGTATAGGGTATAGTATGACGGTATTAGGTATTAGGGGTAAGGGTATACGGGTATAGGTATAGGGTATAGGGTATAGGGGTCATAGGTATAGAGGTTATCAAGGATAGGTATCAGGGTTATACGGGTATTAGGTAAGGGTATAGGATAGCGTATAGGGTATAGCGGTATGGGTATAGGGTATAGGGTATCAGGTATAATGGGCTATAGTATAGGTATAGGTATAGGGTATAGGTCATAGGGCTATAGGGTATAAGGTTTAGGGTTATTAGGGTTTAGGTAAGGGTATTAGGGTTATAGTAAGGGTAATAGGGTATAGGGTTATCAGGGTTAAGGGTTATAGGGTACTATATATTCAGGTACTAGGGTAATAGGGTACTAGGTATAGGTCTAAGGCGTATAGGGTTATAGGGTATAGGGTTATAGGTATAGGTATAGGGTATAGGGTATAGGGTATAGCCGGTCATAGGGTATAGGGTATAAAGGGTATAGGGTATAGGTATAGGGTATTATGGTATAGGATACTAGGGTTATAGGGTATAGGTACGGGTATCGGGGTATAGGGTTTGGGGTATGGGTTAGGGTTTAGGGTTTTTAGGTTAGGGTTCAGGGTTTAGGTCTAGGTTTAGGTTTAGGGATGTCAGGGTTTCAGAGATATGGTATAGGATAGTGTATAAGGGCTATAGGGTATAGGTATAGGGTCTTAGGGTTAGGCGTTTAAGAAATCTTACGCGTTTAGGTACGTGTTATATATATGGTTTAGGGTTTATGGCTTAAGGTTTAGCTTTAGAATTTAGTGTGTTTGGGTTCGGGTTATTGTTTAGGGTTAAGGGTCTAGCTTTCATTCTACTTCATTTAGGGTTTAGGTTGGTATCTTAGGATCTTAAGATTCAGGGTTAAGGTCTAGCTCTATCTAGTAGTTCGGTTCGATACAGTGCATCAAGTTCTCATCTGGATTAGATTTCATGTTATTTGTTTTTGAAAGTTCTCTTTTTGTCCACTAGTCTATGTCTTTAGTTCATCCCAATAAGTTCGAAAGAGTCTCAATTGCATTAAATTTGGTCTTTCCGATCTTTGAGTATGTTACAGTATTAAGTTTAAGTTTTATGGGTTTATGGTTGGGCGTTAACGAGTTAAGGATCTAGGTCTCTTATAGATCGTTCTCTCTTCTTAACTCAATGTCGTTCGTCGAATTAGTGCATTAAATCTAACTGGTTTTAGATTTTGGCTTATTTCATCTTTTGATATGTCTTCTTTTATTACAATTCTAACTTCTTATTTCATGTAGTCGTCCAGATAAGCGAACACAAAGTCAAAAGCATTAACATTTTAGCATTTTGGTCTTTTTAAGGTTTAGGGATTAGAGTTTAGGCTTTTTGGATTAGGTATTCAGCGTTGTTCTGGTTTTAGGATTTGACGGTTTTTGGTTTTTTTGTGTTGAAACTTTGAGTTTTAGGTATTAGGGTTAGGATAGGGTATAGGTAATAGGGTATAGTTTATAGCGTATAGGGTATAGGCTATAGTATGGGTAATTAGTTACTAGGGTATAGGTATAGGGTATAGGTATAGTATAGTATAGGGTATAGGGTAGAGGGTATAGTCATTAGGAATAAGGGTTTAGGTATAGGGTAAGGTAAGGGTATAGGGTTATAGGGTATATATCAGAGGTATCAGGGCTATAGGGTATAGGGGTATAGCGGTATAGGGTATCAGCTTTATAGGGTATAGGGTATAGGGTATAGGGTATAGGGTATAGGTATAGGTATAGGTATAGGATAGGGTATAGGTATGGGTATAGGTTTAAGGTTTAAGGTTCTAGGCGTTTGCAGAGGTTTAGGGTTTATGGTTTATTGGTTTATTATTATGGTTTTAGGTTTATGGTTCTAGGCTTAGCAATTTAGTGTTTTGCGTTCGGCGTTTATGTTTACGGTTTAAGGACTCTAGACTTTTAGTTGTTATTCTATTTAGGGTTCTTAGGGTTTTGGATTTAGGATTTTAAGATCTAAGTTAAGGGTCTAGTCTATTCTAGTTCTCATTGGTACTTAAACTAAATGTGTTCGTCGAATAAGTGATTAAGTCCATGGATTTAGATTAGTTATTATTGGTTTATGACTGTGTTCAATTTTGTCCAGTTTTAGGTCTTATTCATTGTAAGTTCGTCCAATAAGTTGGAAAATCTCCAATGCATAATATTCTAGGCATCATTCTTCGTCTTTACTAGGTTAAGGGATTAAGGTTTAATGTTTATGGTTTAAGGTTTAGGATTACGACTACAGGACATCTAGGTCGATTATCAGAACCATTTCTCTTCTAATCAAAATATAGGTCTCGTCGAATTTAGGGTTAACTCTTAGTGATATCAGTCCATTTTGTTTCTTAATCAATGTTAGTCTCGACAATAAGCTGCCATAAAGTGGTTCACTTCAGATTTTCTTTACTTTAGCTTATTTCGTTTTTGTTATGTTTCTTATGTCGATTTTTAGTTTCTTTTATATACTGTACGCTGTCCAATTAAGTACAAACAGTCTCAAATAAATAATACTTTTTAAGTTAGTCTGGTCTTTACTAAATTAAAGGGATTAGCGGCTTTAGGGTTTAAGGTTTATGGTTAGGCCTAGGTATATTCTAGTCCATTGTTGGTTTTAACCAATGAATTTCATGCATAAAACATAAAGGCCATTAATTCTCAAGGATATAGTAGATTTTAGGGTCAATTTGTTGAATACTAGGTGGGAATCCGTCCATTTTTTTTTCTAAAAACTCTGTTGTTCGTCTAAATTAAGTCAAAAGATTCAATATATTAAAATTTTTAGTCATTGTGGAACTTTGTTATTTTTTGTTGTTTCCATTTTAGTTTTTAATCAATGTAGTTCAACCTATTAGTGGCAAAAGTCGTCACTTGATTTAAGATTTCTAGGTTTAGGATCTTAGGTCTTCCGTTTTGGTTTAAGGGGACTTTGTTTTTGGTTTACGTTTTGGTTTCAGGTTTCAGGATTAGGGATTAGGTTTAGGTTGGTTTAGGCGCTTTTAGGTATATAGGTTTAGGGTTT